>JABTTQ020001712.1:0-50000 GCA_016081115.2 Rehmannia glutinosa | reverse complement strand
TGAGAAAGACAAGTCCGTGGATGAATCAAAGTATCGAGGTATGATTGGTAGTTTACTTTATTTAATCGCTAGTAGACCGGACATTCTTCATGTCGTATGCCTATGTGCTCGTTTTCAAAGCAATCCCAAAGAATCTCATATGAGTGCCGTTAAAAGGATTTTTCGATATTTGAAAAGAACCATTCAATATGGTTTATTTTATCCAAAGAATGAAAATTTTTCTCTTAAAGGTTATAGTGATTCGGATTATGCGGGAAATATTGATGATCGGAAAAGTACTTACGGATCATGTCAATTTTTAGGCAATTGCCTAGTTTCTTGGTTTTCAAAGAAGCAAAAATGTGTTTCTCTTTCAACGGCCGAAGCCGAATATATTTCCGCCGCATTTTGTTGTACTCAACTTCTTTGGATGAAACAAACCTTAGCGGATTGCAAATGCTCTTTTGAAAACGTACCTATCTTTTGTGATAATATATCCGCTATAAATATTGCTCAAAACCCGGTTCATCATAACCGTACTAAACATATTGAGATTCGACATCATTTTCTAAGGGATTGTGTTTCAAAACGTAAAATTGAGATATCGTTTGTACCATCTCGAGATCAATTAGCGGATAATTTTACAAAACCGCTATCTTTCGAGACTTTTTCATCCATACGAGCTCGGTTAGGCATAATGCATATTGAATGAGGCTTATGTTTGCATTTTGCATGTTTTTAAAACTTTGGGGCGCAAAATCGGATTTTTGGTTGAAAATTCGGATTTCCTCAAAAATGTCAAGACAGTGGGCTAAACAGGTTGAGGGCAACCGGTCGCCCTCAACGTCGACGCCCTCAACGCGTCGGCCGCCTGAGCTATTTTTTGGATTAAAACAGTTTTGTCTTCAGCTATCGCCTTTTTACCTTATTTTGGCCATTTTTCGTCATCTTTGCCAAATTCACACAATTTTCACTCAAAATTGATTTTCATGCATTCTAATCACAACTTGGACCTTATATAGCATGTTTATCATCATCATAGCTCATCTTCTCCGATCAAATGGTAAGAATTTTCCTTACTTTCCTCAATTGGGTTGAACCCTTGAGTTTATGGCTTTCTTGTATAATTCTTGATATATTTTGCATATATTATTGTTGAGCTCTGCTATTATGTTGTTTTGTATGATGTATGATGTAATTTGGTGATAAATTTTTTTGGCTTGAATCATTTACAAGGGCTATATACAACTTCTTTAAATTTTTACGCCCACAAAGTGTTCGATAAAATATCGCAATGAAAATTTCAACTTCTACATGACTCTCTTGCTTTCAAAAGTCTTCTATACTTATTAAGATCATGTTTTGGCAAACAAAATGAGCGCATGAACTCTTCATGTTACATTTCTCCCATTTTGCTTGGATCTTAAGCATAAATTGCTAAATGGTTGATAAACCGTCTCTTTTGCGCACTTTGATATAATTGTATGATGTTTTTATCATCCTAACATTCTTTTTAATGATTCCAAAGGGGGGAGAAACAGGAAATTGGGCTCGTTAGCCAAAAGAAGCTATCAAAAGCTCGCAATAAAAGCTATAAGCGATGGCTTTCTAAAGCCAAGAATACCTAGTCCATGGCTTGTACTATGGACTCAATTGCAAAAGATTATAAGTATTGTGACAGGGGGAGCTTCTTAGCTCATGATGTCTTTATGCATCTTATATAAGCTTGTTATAGCTTGCGCTTCTAACTTATAATAATCTTTTGTTGATATGGTCATAGATAGGGGGAGCTTAGTATGAAATGCTTTTAACGGATAGTTTACTTGTAAAACCGGAAAATTTATTTGTTTTTCAAATCGTCCTCGAGAAAATTGTTTTGGTTTGTAATCATCAAAAGGGGGGAGTTTGTTAGATAAATGTTTTTATGATTTTGATGATTTTGTTCAAAAAAGTTTTTAAACCAAAACAATGTCCCTAAATGTTGTCTAAATACTTCCGATCGATTTAAAATGCTTTTACTATTTTTTGGAGTATTTCTTGGAGTTTATTTTCGATAAAAAATTGGACAACACATTTATTTCAAGCTCGACCGGTTGCCCTATAGGGCACCCCGTACCTGAGTTGAGTTTTGAAACAGAAAATAGGACGTAAGAAAAAATGGAGAGGGCAACCGGTCGGCCCCTGGGCGACCGTTACCTGGGAGCAACCCTCTTGGTTCAGTCTTCTCTGTTTCGTAAATCCTTCATCTCCAACCTCACACAGTCCACGACTAAGGGCGACGGTCGCACCCCTCCGACCGGTCCCCTGTGTTAAAATTCGCAAATTCAATTTCAATCTTATCTCTACGCGACCGTCGAACCCCTGTTTATCGAAGAAACTATCCGCTGCGTTTTGCATGACTTTTCCCTATTTTATGGGATTGATTTCTAACAGCTATATTGATGATTTTAAATGGTTTCTTTTGCAGCAAATCACTCCCCGAAGGAGGAGCCAATGTCTGAAATGAAAGCCAAGTCCTCTCCTATAAATAGAGGCTTCATTCAAGCAACAAGATACAACACTCTACACAAGCAAAGAGCAATTGAGCAAGCACTTTCATAAATCTTGTTGTATTAGCCTAAGCACTTTCACTTGCACTTATTTGAGATCTAGGCTTTCAATTCTTGATTACACTTGTACTCGTATTGTATCAATCATTATTGAGTTGTAATCTTGATTTCGGTCATCATTCAACACAAGACATCCTTGTGAGTATTCTTGTGGTAAGAATACACTTGGGTGATCTAGGTGATAGGTGTTTGAAGGTTGTGGTAATATTCAAAGGTGTTGTAAGAGGATTGTGGTAATCCTCAAGGTGGTGAAAGAGGGTTGTGGTAATCCTCAAGGTGTTGTATTAATTTTTGGTAAATTAATAAAATTCTTTTTTCTTTTTGAAATCCATCCCGGATATACTGGGGTGGTAGTAAATTAGGCCCTAGGTGGGTTGAACTACTATAAATCGGCGTGTGCTATTTACTTTCCGCACTTAGCATTTCATCTTTGCTTAAGTTTTTCGAAAAAGAGGGCAAAATCTGAAAAATCGGGATAATCTATTCACCCCCTCTAGATTATTGTAGCCACTTGGACTAACATGAACGACCGTCGATGCCTCGACACCCGATCAAAAAAGAAGAAAGACCGGAATCTGAAATCCACCCCAAAATATTTGAAAGATTCAGAGAAGACGGAGAAACACAAAAGAAAGAATGGACCGGGGGGCTTGGGCTACCCCCGGGGGAGGGCGCCCTTGCCCACTCCGGGGAGATGCCCCAGGGCGTCCCGTCTTGTCTCTTGGGTTCTCATCTCTCTCCTCACTTGATGCACTCCACTCCTCACTACAACTCTTCATGGGATAAATATTAAGCAAAGAATAGTCAAATATTATCCAAGACAAGACAAAATTAAAGAAACGGAGATAAATATTACCTTTGGAAGACATTCAAAGGCTCTCCTCCCAAGTATGTCCTATGAAAGAATAGTCAAATATTATCCAAGACAGGACAAGAAATATAAAACTAGACGAGCCGAGCATGGTATCAGTTTAGCTCCCGCACTGCACTATTCTCCAGCAGCACCGGAGCTGGGAGGCTTATGTTGGGGGAAAATGACATTTTTAATAATTATTATATAATTCGGTTTATATATTGGAATAATATTAATTGCCCAATGGACTATTAATGGAATAACCCAACCCAAAGGAGTTTGGGACTGCCTCACAGCCACTTTCTCCTACAAAGCTCATCACCCATGCATATAAAGGTCACTCATCTTCATTTGTAAGTATATTTTCTCATAATCACTCTTACACATTAATTCAATATTCATTTAATGTCTTAATTTTTCTCTCGATCACTGTGTTGACTTGAGCGTCAGAGGGGCCTCCCTAGGATAATCCCGAGGCCCATCTAACATTTGCGTGTGTGCAGGCAAGTCTCCAATTGAAAATTTTCCAGCTCTCAGAGAAGAAGACTTCCCCTTAGAAAGAAGAAGGGCCTGTTTGTTTATGTTTCCATGGTCCATTTCCAGTTTATGGAGTTGGAAATAGAATTTTGAGAATTTATTGGTTTTCGTGTGGAAATTGGGATTGTGTTTGGATGAATGAATTGAAATGTGTTTTATGTAGGGTTGGAAATGAGATTGTGTTTGGTTTGAATAGTTTTGAAATATTATTTTATATATATAATAATTGAAAAGTTGGTAGTGGTGGGGTCCACTTCAATATTTTAATTTGAATATATAATATTATATTTGTAAGATTATAATTGGTGGGTCCCATTAGATAGTTATAATTTAAAAAATAGTAATATTTTAAGTATATAAAGTTGATAATGGTGGGTCCCATATATATAATTGGGTTAAAATATGAAAATAGTAATTGATAAGTAATGATGAGTGATGTAGAGTAGTGTATATGTTTGAGAATAGAAATTATATGTTTGAGATGTTGTTTTATGTGAAAAATAGAAAATAAAAAGGCTTAATTGCAAAAGATGCCCTGTAACTTCTTATAGATGACATTTTAGGACAGTAAGTATCAAGTTGGCAAAATATACCCTGTAAGTTTATAAAGTTTGGCAAAATTGGTCCTATAAGTTTTTACTTAAGCAAATTATGCCCTATAAGTTTTGAATTGTTGCAGAATTGGTCCAATGGGATAATTGAATATTTCCATAATACCAATTATACCCTTATTCATACATATTGCTAATTTGACTAAGTGTTTGCTTAAAATGGTATCAGAGCCTAGGTTTATTAAGAACTTTTAGTTAAATTTATTATATTTTTGTAATTAACAATTGATGAGGAGAAATTACTCCGAGATTATGGATCCGGACCGATGTCCGATATGTACCACTACAGGACATATCGTCAAATATTGACGATGTATGCACAAGAACACCTTGACCAGGTTTCATATATCGGGAATACCAACATGAAGAAAAAGAACATCAGGAGCCGACGGGAAACTTTAAGGCAATGTAAAAAGCGAGCGAGAATATTATAGGCGATTCTGGATGCTTAACCGGACCTATATATGTTCACTTGATGAACCTTCAAGAAACGGTTCATGAAAATTCCCATCGAAACAATGATTCCCGATGGTGTACCTGAAGTGGAACGAGATACTTCCCGATAAATCTAAGATCTCCGAAGATCTTAGAGAAATCGAGAAGACGATGCGGAATTATGGCAACCGCCATATTCATATACCAAAGACAAGTTCATCGATCGAACTGGATGGAGACGATGGTGAAATATCATAAGGAAACTCTTGAACTCCTTCATGATATTCAAACGAGTCAAAAACCTGGAGGATGAGGCCAAGTTCATCCTGGAGGAAGGAAACGTATTGATTTTGGGATAGTACCTATTTACACCAAAAGGGGAAATCAACCGAAGTCATACGAAAAATGACGGATGAGGAGAAGCTCATTGCTCTATTCAAAGGAAAATCCATCAAAAATTAAAAAAAAATGGATATTGAAAAGATGAATCTTAAAGATCTACATGACCTGGCATAATCCTTCGCAGGATTATGTATTGTAGATTTAAAGATGAACGCAGGTGAGGAATCAGCTTTGGTTACCTATGACCCACAAGGTAGACCAATTCCACCACCACCGCCACCAATAAATCCTAACGTCGAAGAAAGTACAGGTTCGCATCATGGAACTCAGGACGAAAGGATGCCACACTCTGGGGATTTTACGACGGAAGTGATCCACTTTCGGGGGCGGAGGAGGTTGAAACCCTCTTGCGGGAACTGACAACCTACCGGGAAGGCCGAATGTTTATCGGACGCCTTATGGAAGATCGCACCTCGACCCCATACATCCGTATGGGTTGATGTTAAATCTGGACATCCCGATTTTAAAAACAAAGAAGTTCTCATTGATGAATGGGCTTGACTATGAGAATTTCAGCAGAACCCTCGATCTTACAAAGGATTCATTCATTTTACTTCTTGAAATGAGTCTTAAAGGATCGGTGAAGATTGCCTGGATATGACCGATGCCGATACAAAAAGTTCGGTCACATCGGGGAATCACTTAAAGGAATTGTCGATGGTATGTCAAAACTATTCAAAATCCATTCATCGGCACGGGTTATTTCGAGGATTAGAGGATGAAAAAGAAAGAAATATAAACAAGCTCTCTATAGCATTGAGTTCTTGGATATTTGTCATATTGACGAATATATCAAGTTGTTCACCGAATACGGTGGAAATCCAAGATTGAGGAGAAAGAAGCGGCCTGACTATTCTTTGCCAAGATTCCGAGTCCCCGGAGAGAAATGCTTATCGGGGAATACAAGGTGTGGAGTCAAGTAGAAACTGTAGCCAAAAAATGTCTTTCCTAAAGGCCAAGTTATCTCGAATGGTGCTATTAAGCGGCTCTGCACGGAATTACAAGAGATTAAGAGGAATTAACAAAGCGCCCTCTATCTTTGTGTGGATAATGATATCCCAACATTGTGGGAGGTCAACCAAAGCGGCACAAGAAGAAAGAAGGAGAGAAGCCATCCATACCGCCGGAAGCAACAACAAAAGAAGTAGGTCTTCATGGAGACCTAGAAGGTTTTGTCAAAACAAAAAGCCCGGTTACAAAATGGGACAAAGACAAGCACCAAGCGGGAGTAGAGCCTCATCATCGGGTTCTAATCAAGCAAGTACCAACAAATCCGGGAAGAAGAACTTTCAGGCGTGCTCACACCAGAGCAAATGAAAGTTTCAAAGATCAGTAATTGCTTTGACATGCGGAATAAGATGACATATCTCGACCGATTGTCCGTAAAACCGTAAACGAGGAGTCGAGACAGTTCGAGGCTACACCGGAATCAAAGAAGGTCTATTATCAAGATCTTATACAAGTGTATCAATTTGAGGATATTCCCTCGAGATGAAAGCATTTATGAAGAAGAAATCTATTCGACGATGGAAGTGACTCCGGCTGTCGAGAATCGGAGTGAAGAAGAAATTCTTCAATGCATGATTAGAGAGTAGGATATGTCAGGATTCCTCTCTCACACTACAATTTCTCATAAGACTCTTATGAGAATCATGAAGGAAGATCCAAAGCTTCAAGTCTATGATGGATTTACGATCGGAGCTATGGAAAAAACATTGGATAAAATTGGGTTTCGTAATAGAAAACACCAAATTATCCACGGGGTAACAACCGGAGAATTTGCTATTCGATGGAGTTTACCGGTAACTGATCGAGATGCAATTGGTCTCTATTAGAGAAATACAAGAGATCAAAAGCAAAGTTAAAAGAGAAGTTGCAAACACACTCTCATGGATTCATATCGGAGCCATAAGAGTAATTATTAAAGCAACATTCAAAGAAGGAATTGATTCGCCTCTCAATCTTGCTATATTTGACAAGCGAATCTCGCATCTCAAGGATTCATGCCTGGAGCGGTTCTGAAATTTGTATGCGAGAGAAATTGGCATTTAATGTCTATCCTAGAATTGCATACAATTTGGGAGATCGAGACTTGATAGAGAGTCCTAACCCTTCATCAAGATTTCAAAAGAGTCGATTTGATGAAAGAAAGAAACAGGCCTTACTCGATCACATATAAGATTTCCTATGCTCTCTCGAATACCCATCATTCAAGTATTCTTGAGAAAGGAATTTATTGAAGTCCCAAGAATCTTTGAGGACTTTGCCAGGGTGGTGTTGTTACGAAATCATTGAATCTCCAACTATTAAGGAGATTGATATGATAATTCAAGATCAACCAGTCTTCAACAAAAGTCGAGTCTCGAGTTGAGCCTAGAAGGATGTCTTTCCAACAAGACAGAATGGTGAGTAGCGGCCGTTGGGAAGAAAGGAGACTAAGTATGATTCAGCGCATCCCGATGTTTTTAAAACAAAGGGAGAGCTGAAATGTCCGAAGGATGGCGAGAGGTTGAAGTAATATTCGACATCACTCAAAAAGGAAAACATTTTTCCTTGTGATGTTCTATATTATCTCCAACAACCAATCGTTGGAAGGTATCAAGGAAGCCTCAAGATAGGAGAAATTGAGCTTACTATCACAGAGTTGCGGGAAAAATCCCGAACAATTAATACTGGGAATTGAATTTCTTGAGGAGCATAAGCCTCGGAAAGATTACAAGATGGAATGGAGTTCACGATGGCTAATAAAAGATACATAATCGATGACCACTAGTCCATTCTCCATATACATTTCTATTGGAATGTTATATCTTGAATACAAGGCCAAGTATTTCGCGCCTATATTGATTCAGTGCGAGAATATGTCTTGCAAAGCCGGATGTTTTTCCTAAAGAAATTGGAGAAGATTTACCACTATTGCAGGAAGAGATTTCTCTAAAAGGATTCTTATCCTTAACAGGGGAATTAAACAAGCAGAAATAATGATCGGAGGCGCGGGTAGTACCCCATGGTACAAAGTAAATACGCCACCAATCTATTTCCATGATACAGGTGTAGATATTTTGCTAGGAAACAATTTTCTATAAACATTCAAGCGATTCACACAAGAGAACGAGACGCGAAGACTTATTTTCACAACCTTATGTGATCATAAGATTATTGTCCAGAGACTGCGGGAAGCATTTTACAGAAAAATGCCTATTCATTTTCGCAGCAGGCGTGGTGATGAAGCCAAACTTCGCAATCCAAAAATGGTGGATCGAAGGAAATTTGGTGAAGCTTTATTATCCTATAGACAATTTGGTTCTATCCAGAAGGATCATAAGATATGGGATAATAACTTGTATTCATTCAGAGTACAAGGAGAAGAACGAGTCACTCCAGAAGCCATTGCAGAATTATGGATGAGTCTAATGGAGAATCCACAGAGTGATGTAACCATAGAGGAACAAATATCACTCGAGGATATCAAGAAGAAGATCCAAAGGAATTACAATGAAGATCCTTTGGCTTGGTGGGATAAGAACGAGCTTAAAGCTTCCTTAAAGGTTAAACCTGGAAAGGAGTACGAGTTCGTAAGATTCAAACCAATCCTTATGAACCAGGAAGATCATGAGGATATGCAAAAGATACTTAAGGAACATCTTGACCTTAAGTTAATTTCACCAGGAGTTTCTCCATACAACAGTTCAGGATTCTTAGTCAGAAACCATGGAGAAATCAAAAGAGGAAAGCCAAGACTTGTTATTAATTACAAAGGGATTAATAACATTTTGGAATTCGACGGATACTATATCCCAAGCAGAGAACATCCGTTAACTCGTATCAAAGGTGCCAAGATATTCTCAAAGTTCGATTGCAAGTCCGGATTTTACAGTTAAGATGGATGAAGAAAGCGAAAGTTCACAACTTTCTCTACACCACAAGGACACTATATTTGAAATGTGATGCCTATGGGATTGACCAATGCACCCCGGATATATCAAAGAAAGATGGATAATCTATTCAAAGATTATTTCGGTTTCATGTTCGTATACATCGATGATATTCTTATCGCCTCAAAGAACATGAAGGAGCATCTCAAGCATTTGGAAATATTCTCGGATGTTTGTCACAAGGAAGGATTAGTGCTTTCGAGAAAAAGAAGCGCGTGATTGCAACAAGAGGCAGTTGAATTCACAGGAATTGAGATCGACGAATCTGGAATAATCCTACAAAGTCATATTGTAGAAAAGATACGAGGATTTCCGGATACATTGAAAGACAAAAACATCTTGAGTTTTCTTGGAGTTGTCAATTTTGGCCGAATGCTCATAAACAATCTAGCACATTACGGGAAGGTGTTTAGCCCATTGCTTAAAAAGGATTGATATTCAAATGGGAGAATGAACATCGAAGGAATCAAGCAACTTAAGGAAGTTTGCAAAAATCTTCCGAAACTTGCAATTCCACGGGATGAAGATGAACTGGTTCTTTATACGATGCCGCTGATTATTGGTGGGCGGTACTTACAAAAGCTACACCAAATGGAGAAGTGCCATGCAGAATCTTTGCATTGGTTTATTCACACCCGATGAATCGACTTCGGTGGCATATCAACGAAAAGAATTCTTTGCGATCGAAAAGGCTTTTAAAAAATGGTCTTTATTTTCTTGGCTAAAAGTTTATCTTAAAAATTGATAATTCAAGTGTTAAAGCTTTTCCGAAAAACAAAATTGAATCAAAACCGAGAAAAAGCTAGAATACTTAGATGGCGGTTTGAATGCCAATATTATGATTATGATATTGTCATTATAAAATCTCATGAAAATATTCTTGCGATTTTCTAACAAGAGATGGAGGAATTGAAGCGATTCCATCCTCACCGCATCAAGACATCTTGGAGACCACTGAAATGCTACTCCGAGAATTTGATACCCTGGTCATCAATGCCGATTTGGTAGGAAATTACAAAGGAATGATCGGGACAAAGTAACCAATCGTATACGAGCATGTGTCCTGTCTCACTCTCGATTGAGAACGACATTTCAAGGGCCACTCCTCCGGGCCGCTACTAAGCAAACGGAGCGTTTAGAGCGCAGGCTCCCCAACCCGTAGTAGAGGATTCCAAGACTTCTAGCACAAGTCCTAAGTCGGCGAAATGTTGGCCCAAGGAAAAAATCGATACTCCGGTCAAATCCTGAGTTATCACATCAACCCAAAGACGTCCGGTAAAAAGGGCGAAGAGATCAATCTTAGGCCTATGATGGGCACTTCTAAGGTTGATACTAACGAGATTAAAGTTTCTTCTTCTTGGCGGGAATACCGGCAAATTGGGAGAAACTAATTACCGAACATGAGATATCTCCGAAAAAAACAAAGATTGATGTTTCGAAAATATCCAAGTTTTGATGCTACCAAATTCGACCCTCAAGAAGTGAAGAGGTGGTACGAGTTTGGGGCTTTGGCCTCGACTATACTACTTCACCAGATTCCCTGAGATCACAAAATTACCGTGGATCTAGGAAGTCGCTTACTTTACGGTGATGGTCCAACAATGACAACCTAAGACGAGGGGATACATTGGAGTCGTATTTCATAAGTGCGGCGATAGAGCCCGTCGGAAAAGGTGGACATCAAGCCTTCCATTACATTAGGCTTGAAGACCGGATGAAAGAAAGAGCCTTTTAAATATCAAGGAGACAAGTTTAGAAGAAGTACAATTGGCCATGACCTTCATCAAGATCGAGATCACTACAAGAAGGGCATGGGGATTGTGGGTCTGTCTCACGAGAGATGGACAAAGTCAAGTTTCCGTTCAAGTTCTACCGACTGGTGAACGGGTCATTCCTGTTGAATACCATGACAGAAAAACTACAAGTTCGCGAAGAAGATCATTCGAAAAGAAAAGAAATCTTCTATGGGAAAATAAGGCGGGGGGAGTAAAGAAACTCACGGAAATATTGTAACATGGCTCATATAGGCCATTGGGAACTTCGGTCTGTCCCCGAATGTCAAAACCAGATGAACCTAATTTGGCAAAGGATTCGGCCAAAAGTCGATCGGAGAAGACCCAACGACGGAGAAGAAAAGTCACGAGGTATCCAAAGTTTCGGGGACCACCAAAAAAATAGATTCCCCAACGAAGCTAGTGGAGACATGTGACTCCAGACAGGTAACAACCCACTCAACAAAAAGACAGAAAGTGGGTCCATAAAAGATGCCGTCCAAAGTATTACAAGACAAAGGACGAGTCAGCAGGATTTGAAAGTTTGTATAAAGAACTTCGGATACGAGACACGATGGGGCCAATTCATGTGAAGAAAGGGAAAGGCCAACTAATTGCTGCAAGTGGAAGCAAGCAATAATTCAAGAGTTTGATGTAAGCAGTCACGTCTTACATTCCAACAAGAACTGAAGTCCGAAATTGAAATCCGGACTTACATCTATTTAAACCAGAGTTTGAAGGAGGCTGAGGACATCGAACATTTCCCTTAGTCTTCTTACAATAAACTTTCTTTGTAAAATTCTTTCTGTTGTGAGTTTAGAATTTCGAGAGTGTTTTTAGTTTTCGATTTTTAGTTTTTTAATTTTATGTACAAGAGTGTGATAGCCTTTATGAGAGGCTAAACAAGTTTTTCTCCTCCCAAAAGGAGATTAGTGATGTAATAAATCTTTCTTTAAGTTCTTAATAAAATAAAGGCTGTTTGTTCAACATGTGTTCATAATGTACTATTGATCAATCCCCTTTGAAGAATTACTTTTACGCCTGGAGTAGGAAACGAACCGAGTCTTTGGCCGAGTTTTACGAAGGAGTCGGATAACTTGCAGATCATCTTCCCCGAGGGTGAGGTTGAACCGTGAGGAGCCGTTTGTCAAACGATCCGGGGCGTGAATTTTCTGATCGTGGCGTTGCGAACCACTTAACCCTAGTCTTTGTTTCGGCCAAAAGAGGTATGAATTTTAAGGGATTTATTAATTTTACTAAGCATGTTGGGCCCGATATGGTCGTAATGGACTATATCCGTTTTATCTAAACACTTTAGTCGAAAATCGATTTTGAATTATGAAGCATTTACTGATATGTCTCCTATTGAGTTTATAGCCGAAACCCGACATGATCCACTTAAAATCTCCGAATAGAGACTGGATCTAAGTAGGTGTAACAATGCCACGAACGGAATAGGAATCAGAAAATGTAAAATCTTCATAATCCTTGAAATTGGAGTATTTGGAAAATAGCGGGGTATGAAAGGATTGAAATTGCTAAATTTTGAAAGTTATAGGACTATAATTGCTACCTTTGAAAGATAAAGGACCTAATTTGCTATTGGGCCATAAGGGCAAAATTGTCCAGGGCATAAATTGCCACTTAAACAAAATATAGTCCTCTTTTGCCACTACTTAAAAGTTACTGGGTATATTTTGCAAATTGGCCAAATAAAAATGATGATTCCATTGAAAATTTTATGAACAAACATGATTTCACTTTTATGTATAGTTGGAAACTGGAAAGAGGCCATTAGAAACATAAACAAACAAGGCCGAAGACTTTGGGTTTTTATCAGAAACCGTATTTTAGAGTGACCTGCCTTAGAAAAAGAACATCACATGTAAAAGTCATCCACATTTCAATTTTTATACTCTCCTAAAACTCTATTAATTCAAATGGGTCAAAAATGGGATCCACCCAGCACATGAATGGTGCAAGATCCGGTTCAGTTGTTGGTGAACACATGATTTATTGGGCATTCGGGCGGGACCTCCTTTCAAACTCGCTCAACTCAATCTTCTCCCACACTCGTCAATTTTTCTACTTTCAGTTCTGGATTCTTTTTATCCCCACTCTTAGTGTATTTGCACACACACACGCATACGGTACAGTATTTTATCCAGTGTACGTACAAAGTTCTGGAAAATTTTGTATTTGAATTCATCTCCGCCGGCATTGTTAGATCCGTTGATTATTCAACTGAATCAATTTTCAACTGATCCGGTTACTTCCGGCGAAAGTTCGATTACTATCTAATTAGGGTTTCGGAGAAGTTTGAATACCATGAAGATCTACTACTCTCTACTTGCAAAACCCTAGGGCTATTTACTTCCACAATGCAGAGCTCATCGGGCATGGCGGCCCAGCCTGAGGCAATTTTGGAATGGCTTCAGAAGGAAATGGGATACAGGCCTCTCGGCCCATACGCATCTTCAGCTAAGGCGGCAGTGCCGGCCGCGGAATCGCTCCGCAAGATATGCCGGGGGAACATGATCCCCGTATGGAATTTCTTGTTAAAGAGGGTGAAGTCGGATAAGACGGTGGAGAATATTCGGAGGAACATACTTGTTCATGGTGCTGATGATGTTGATAAAGGGAGGAGGAAGGGGACATTGGGTGTGGGGAAGGAGGAGACTAGTAGCAGTAGTAGTAGGGAGATGGCATTGCAGGAGAGGGAGATGGCGGAGAAGGAAGTGGAGAGGTTGAGGCAGATTGTGAGGCGGCAGCGCAAGGAGTTGAAGGCTAGGATGATTGAGGTCTCGAGGGAGGAAGCCGAGCGCAAGCGTATGCTAGATGAGCGATCCAATTACAGGTTAATATTTCTTTGAATACATTAAATATGTAAAATTTATAAGGTAGTAGTAAGTCTCTGTGATTTTTCTCCTGCACTTTTTCTTTTACTGTTTCACTGGGAATGCGGATTATTTGTGTTTAAGAAACCAGTGAATAGTTGAATATGTGGTCTAGCATCTTTATAAATGGGTGTGAGCAGATTGTAAATGCTGAAATTAGAGTGTGCAGACAGGTTATTCTATAATATATGCTTTTTTGTGTTTGAAGCTGAAGGTGAGATTACTGGCAGTTATGGTCGAATCCAGGTATTAATGGTTGCGTATTCTAATATATTGACATATGGATGACTGCTGAAAATGTGCATCTTGATTTGGGTAAATGCAGCTATCACGTAGTGCTTTGATCTGATAATTAGATAGATTGTCTATTTAAAGGAAAATATATATTGTTCTTATTGGAGTTTGAATAGTTGGCAGATGGTTAACAATGTGGAAGTGAGAATTCAAGTGCCTTGGTCTTTCACTAATCCTTACTAGAGGTGTAAATTAACAGACTGGTTCTCTATATATAGGCACAAGCAGGTGATGTTGGAGGCTTATGATCAACAGTGTGACGAAGCAGCGAAAATATTTGCTGAGTACCATAAACGTCTCCGCTACTATGTAAACCAAGCTAGGGATGCCCAGAGATCTAGTGTTGACTCATCTAGTGAAATGGTGACGAGCTTCCCTGCGAATAATGAGAAGGAATTGTATTCAACTGTCAAAGGCAGCAAATCTGCAGACGATGTCATTCTTATCGAGACAACGAGGGAAAGAAATATCCGGAAAGTGTGTGAATCTCTTGCAGTGCAGATGTCTGAAAAAATTCGAAGCTCTTTTCCAGCTTATGAAGGAAGTGCAATCCATGTGAATCCTGAATTGGAAGCTGCAAAATTAGGCATTGATATTGATGGTGATTTACCTACTGAGATTAAAGACGTGATTGCGGATTGTCTAAAAAGTCCTCCTTATTTACTGCAAGCAATTACTTCGTACACCCAACGGTTGAAAACTCTGATCACTAGAGAAATAGAAAAAATTGATGTGAGAGCTGATGCAGAAGCATTAAGGTATTATCGTCAACAAGCACCTTCACTCTTTGTTTTAATGGTGCTCGAAATTTTATTGCTCTATTTGCTCAAATAAAATCAGAAATTAAATTAATAAAACATTTGAAATTCTTTTGGATACTAATTGATTAATTAGTTACTTTTATGTTTTGCATCTATTATTAGATTGTATTACTTGCAAAAAGCAGCATGCTTTGCAGTTATTGACTATGCTGGTGCTTTCTTATTTGGAATTCATCGCTACTCCTGACTCCATTATCTCTTAATATTTACTTGCATAAAGAAGCATATTTTTCTTCAGTTATTTCTCACTGGATGTGGACACAAATTGTTTTATATTATAAAGCAAACCAACACTCTTGGAAAATCTTATTTTTAACTGTTTTTCTTTTTATCTAATTGAATCTTGTTAAAGTTGATTTCATATGATCCAGTTTTCAAGCAATCTTGACTTTGATATATTTCTGTGACTAATTTAGTTCATTACTGCTTCTTATACTTCGTATTTGTTCTTTTCACCGTGGCATTGACAATTGTCTAACAAAATAAGTTTTTAAGAACCCTATGATTATGATTCCTGGGAATCTTAATTTTCTCGTCTCTTTTTCTTAAATGCATGCACTCCTCTTTGCCTACTATATATTTCCTGAACCTTATTCCTGTTTGTTATATGGAAAATTAACTTAATGTATTGCTAAAATGTTTCAATTTCTTTATCTAAATTTACTTTTTGCATGCGGCTTAAATTGGTTTTGCAACTCCCTTTGTTGCTAAATTAAAAATTTTCTTTTTTTGATTCTCTCTATGAAGGTACAAGTATGAGAACAACACAATAATTGAGGCTTCTTCTACTGACATAAGCTCACCATTACAGTATCATCTTTATGGTAATGGGAAGCTCGGAGGTGATGCTCCCTCAAGGGGGACCGAAAATCAACTTCTGGAGAGACAGGTATTTCTTTGTATTGAGCACTGTATAATTGTTTTTCACCATTCATCCTCGCATTTTCCTTTTACATATTTGTTTTTTTCCTGGGCTCTATTGTATGGCTGATTCCTTCTGCAGCCTAAGGAATGCAGTGACATTTGTCTTCCTAGAGCCTGCTCTTTACTTCACTTCTAATTCTGCAGATGTCATCTCCTTCCAGTGCTTTTTGTCTAGTGTAAATATTATACCTAGGCACCTACATGCATGTATCAAAATTGTCAAAAATTCTGCTTTCTCTCTCTCTCTCTCTCTCTCTCTCTCTGTGTCTCCTTAGTTTGTATGAATTATGATTATAATACATGTCCAACAGAAAGCACACGTGCAACAATTTTTGGCCACTGAAGATGCACTCAACAAGGCTGCAGAAGCTAGAAACATGAGTCAACTACTCTTGAAACGTCTCCATGGAAGTGGTGATGCAGTTTCCTCGCACTCAATTGTCACTGCAGGAACCTCACAGAATATGAGCAGCCTCAGGCAACTTGAGGTAATATTTTCTAATTTAAAGTTCATGCTAGTTATGACGTGATAATTTATGGAATAAGCAAACTGTTGTTTTGATCGTTTTAATATAATTATATAGTTTTGATTTGGTATGTTAGATATTTTTGTTACTGTGTGGAGTAGGTCATATTATTGACTTTGAGGATCATTTTTCGTGGTTGCATAGTTGCATGGCCTATTTCTTCATTTGGTTTTCCATCCGTCTGGATTTGCAGTTTGTCAACACAATTTAGAACTTAATGAAGTGATATATAGTTGCTACTTGCTACTTGTTGAGATTATAATATATATAGATTAGTGCCTTAACTTTAGGGTAGTGCCCTATTTTGGGGGTTTATGTTTTCTTTCTTTTTCTTATTTTATGGGATGATTTGAGTAGTCTTTTGCCTATATAATGTTGTATTCCCTTCATGTTTTAATACAAGAGAAAGTAAATCAGTTTCATATGGTATCATAGAGCAAGGTTCCCAAATCCTATTTTTTTTTTCTTTTTCAGAAATCCAAGTTTTCATTTTTCAGTTTCCATATTCTAATTTCCAGAAATCCCAGTTTCAGTTTCCAGGTTCCATTTTCAGGAACATTAAGTTTTCAGTTCCCTTTTTTTTTTCCTGACCGGAATCACTGTTCTGACGACTGTTCACGGCGGTACTGTTCAAAATACTGTTCATGTGGTACTGTTCACGACACTACTGTTCACAAAACACTGTTCATTCCAGAATCACTCACACCAACAGAAAAAATATTGTTCTACCAGGAAATACTATTCTGCCGGAAAATATTATTTCCGCCGGAAAGCACTGTTCATGTCAGGTTATTTAAGTAATGTCTTATTCGTCTTTCAAAACAACGGATGTTGTCTCGTTCGCCTTTCAAGGGTCCACAACCATTACAACCGACATATTGAATGGTACAAACTTCTCGAAATCTAATTGTGAGTTTGTTTTATCTCCCGATGAATATAAAGAGTATTTACTACTGAAGGCAAACCCAACAGATCACCCCTCTTCACCACTATAGCTCACACTCATAATTCTACGGTTTGTCTCTCTCACTCTACACCAATGGGATGGGTTTTGGATTCCCGTGCTTCTGATCATGTAACTGGCAATTCCTCTGTTTTCTCAGAAATATCACAAACCAAATTTCCCCATTATGTTATCTTTGTTGCGGATGGTCAAAATCCACCTGAGTTGGGCGGGTTTCACCAACTCCCTCAATTCCAATGAGTTCGATCTTATTGGTTCCTAATTGTCCTTTTAATTTGATATCCATAAGTAAATTAACTCGTTCCTTAAATTGTTCCATAACTTTCAATTCGATTCTTTTTTGATACAAGATCGGAGTGCAGGCGGACGATTGGTGCGGGATCTCAATCTCGTGGTCTCTACTACCTTCAACCAACAATTTCCACTCTATGTGCTTTGCTAGTGCATCTCCCGATCTTCTTCATCGTCGTTTGGGTCACCCGAGTCTACCCAAGTTAAAAACAATGGTACCCGGTCTTTCACACTTGGAATCTTTAAATTGTGAGTCTTGTCAATTAGGCAAACATGTTCGCGCCTCTTTTTCTAATCGTATTAACAACAGAGCTTCATCTCTCTTTGATATTGTTCATTCTGATGTTTGGGGTCCGAGTCGTGTTCCGTCTATCCTAGGTTATCGGTATTATGTCACTTTTATTGATGATTTCTCTCGGTGTACTTGGATATTTCTAATGAAAGACCGTTCTGAGTTGTTTGGTATTTTTGAAACTTTTTGCTCAGAAATTAAGACTCAATTTGGTAAAATGATTCGTGTGTTGCGTAGTGATAATGCAAAAGAATATTTCTCTGACCGTTTCAATTCCTTTACACGTTCCAACGGCATTATACATCAATCCAGTTGTCCTCATACTCCTCAACAAAATGGGGTAGCTGAACGAAAACATAGACACATTGTTGACACAACTCGCACCCTGTTGATCTATGCCAATGCACCTTTAAAGTTTTGGGGTGATGCTATCCTGACTGCCACTTATTTGATAAATCGAATGCCATCCTCTGTGTTGAATGGTCAGGTTCCTTACTCTATTTTGCACCCTACAACCCCTGTATATGTTGTTCCCCCTCGTATTTTTGGTTGTACTTGTTTTATTCATGACCTATCTCCTAGTCGTGATAAATTGTCTGCTCGATCTATCAAATGCATTTTTCTTGGTTACTCCCGTTCTCGGAAAAGGTTACATTGCTACTCACCTCCTACAAATCGTTTCTACATTTCCGCCGATGTTACTTTCTTCGAGGACATATTATACTTTCTTTGCAACTACTATCCCTTCTCATGACTTGGATCGGGTTTTGCACATACCCTACTTAGAGTTTCTTCGACCAACTCCTGAGCCTTCTATTTCCCCAGCATTGCCACATGCTCCACCATCTTCACCGCAATCTTCTCCACCTATTAATCGATTTGGCATCACTTATGAAAGACGGTCCGAGCCACGAGCTTCAGATCCTGTTCCAGAGGTCTCTCTCCCTGCACCCGATCCACCTGTTTCACCCGATTTGCCTATCGCCATCCGCAAAGGTATACGCTCTACCCGTAATCCTTATCCTATCTACAATTTTTTATCCTACCATCGTTTGTCTCCTACATATTATGCTTTTGTTTCTACACTCTCTTCTATTTCTATTTCTAAGATAGTTTCCGAAGCACTATCCCATCCAGGATGGAAACAAGCCATGATTGATGAAATGTCAGGTTTGGATTGCAACCATACTTGGCAGCTTGTTCCTCTTCCTTCTGGAAAATCTGTTGGTGGTTGTCGTTGGGTGTTTAATGTTAAAATCGGCCCTGATGGCCAAGTCGATCGCTTGAAAGCTCGGCTAGTAGCCAAAGGATATACACAAGTCCATGGTTAGGATTACACTGATACTTTTTTTCCTGTTGCAAAGATGTTCTCAGTTCGTTTATTCCTCGCTATGGCTGCCATGAAACATTGGCCTCTCTTTCAGTTAGATATCAAAAATGCCTTTTTGCGTGGTGACTTGGAAGAGGAGATTTATATGGAGCAACCCCCTGGGTTTGTTGCTCAGGGGGAGTATGGTTTGGTATGCAAGTTACAAAAGTCTTTATATGGTTTGAAACAATCACCTCGGGCTTGGTTTGGCCGATTCAACAAAGTTCTTCAACAATTTGGGATGATCCGCTGCGAAGGAGATCATTCGGTCTTCGATGCTCCTCGGCAAATAGATATATCTACCTGTGATTTATGTTGATGACATTGTAATTCTTGGCGATGATTGTGAAGGTATCGGCATTAAAACAACACTTATTTCATAATTTTCAAATGAAGGACTGGAGTCCTCTTCGTTCTTTCCTCGGGATTGAAGTAGCTCAATCAAAGTCGGTATTGCTATTTCTCAAAGGAAATATGCTCTTGATATCTTAGAAGAAACGGGTCTGCGATTGTAAACCGAACTTTCTACTCCAACGGATCCTAATGTAAAACTCCTTCCTAATCGGGGGAGCCCTATCATGATCCCGGAAGATCACAGAAGACTAGTTGGGAAACCGAATTATCTCACCATGACTAGACCGTATATATCTTTTCCAAAGTATAGTAAGTCGGTTTCTCAATTCTCCTTGTGATAGCCATTGGAATGCAATTATTCGAATTGCCAAATACATTAAAGGATCACCTGGAAAGGACTTGTTTTCACCGATAGAGGCCACACTAATATCATTGGGTATTCGAGATCTTTGATTAGGCGGGAGATGAGAATGATCGAAGATCTACTTTTGTTCTTCAGTATATTCATAGGAGGAAACATGATTTCATGGAAGAGCAAAAACCGTTGTTGCTCGGTCAAGTCTGATCTGAGTATCGGGTCAAGCATCGGTATGGCTCATGCAACATGTGAGCTTTTGTGGTGAAACATTTATTGCAAGAATTACATTTTTGTGATGTTGGTTCTATGGAGCTCGTGTGTGATAATCGATCGACTTTGCATCTCTCATCCAATCCAGTTTTTCATGAGATGACGAAACATATAGAAGTCGATTGCCATTTCCTTAGAGAAAAGATTATCTCTGGAATCACCAAGACCTCATTTGTCAACTCTAGAGATCGGCTTGGCGATATATTTACTAAATCTCTACGGGGCCCTGGATAACTTATATATGTGACAAGATGGATGCATATGATGTATATGCTCCACCTCGAGGGGAGTGTTGAGATATTATAATATATATAGATTAGTGCATGGCTTAACTTTAGGGTAGTGCCTATTTTGGGGGTTTATGTTTTCTTTCTTTTTGTTATTTTATGGGATGATTAGAGAAGTCTTTTGCCTATATAATGTTGTATTCCCTTCATGTTTTAATGCCAAATGGTCTTTCCCTAAAAATATAGGTATTAGGGAAAGACCATTTGGCATTTCCATGTTTTGAGGTGCAATGTGGGTGCTCATGGATAATTCTTTGTGTGTTAAGTGGACCGATTGAGGAAAAGGTTAAGAGCGAGATATGGCATGTAACGTGAATGAGAAAAGTAGTGAAAAATAACAACTTTATTTTTTAGGGAAGCTATGATGATGTTGAGTGCGCCGCCAAATTTGTATATTGGTAATGACCAATGTTTGAACTGTCAGGCCCCAAAATTGGGAGCCATGACTTGGACGGTCTAATTTATGCCGGTTTACCATGCCGACTCATTTATTCATTAATATAACCCAAACAGAAATAGTAAAATCCCAAAATAGAGTGAATAATAAATAAACTAAGTCAGAGTACAGTCGCAGCGGAATTAGAAAATAAAATACAATCCTCATCACAATCATACTTCCTACGAGTCCTACGCCCGACTATTACAAGGAAATTGCTTAGAACCTGTCCATACATAAAGAAACCATAAAATTCAATTTGTCACAACAGTCCAACACAATAGAGAGCTAATCAGTAGCTTCGAAATCTTCGCCGTGGTCTTCTTCCGGCGAAACATTATCCTCTTTTGAAAAAATAGGTGGGAGTGAGACAAAAATTCTCAGTGGGTGTGGTATGTGCAAGTGGGGCTTATACTCTTATGCAGTAAAATCGTTTCATGAGTTTTGATGCAAGAAACGTGCAATGACATTCTCTTATACTTAATAGTTTTATTAGTATTAGTTAACATCGATCCAATCGATTCATATCGCTTGGTTGCGCACGAAAGTGTGACGCCAACCCGCATCCGTCGGCTCATATCAATTGGTTGCGCCGCGAAAGTGTGACGCCAACCTGACCACCTTATACTAGAAAAGTGTTGATCAAACATCATCTCCCCAAACAATACACCTTATCCCTCCTGTCGATAGGACTATAGCTGCTATCCCAGTTGGCACGACGTCTTCACAGTGGAACTAGCTAAGCTCGGAGAACGTCATAATTTTAATTTCTGAAAGAATAGTATTCGATATTTATTTTGTTAAAAATCCGATCTTTATATTAAGGTTTATTCGAAATATTTTTGCAAAATGATCATTTGAAGCTGGCCGATGCGAACTTGGATCGGAAATGAACGTCTCTAGGTCACATAAGTTTTGATATTGAGATTATGATAATCCTGCATAATAGATACGATAAGTATGAATCTCGTCTTGAATTTGAAAGGAATTATTTCAAGAGAATTTAGGGACCAAATTCCTTTAAGGGCGGGAGGATGTGAGGCCCCGGATTTTTATACCATAGACGACAAGATCCCGATATATTATCAATATTAGCGTTACTTAAATTATTACCTAATTACATGATAATGCAATTTATTTGTGTTTATGACTTAAATTTAATAACTATTATCATTTTCCTTACAACTTGATTCGGTAAAAACTGCTATTTAAAATTCGTTCTTTAGTATTTGAAAAATAAAATTCTTGTCGCCATATTTTTATGAAGACAATACTTACATTTAGTCATTTTCCATAAAACCACTATTGCTCAATCGATCAAATAAATTTTATTTAAAAGAAACTATGTCTTAATTTTGAGATTTTGAAATATCCTTTTCGATAAACTCAACATTTTACTCCAAATATATTATCTTGAGTTAACAAAAATTTATTATGATTTTTGAAATTCTTGGCATAAATTAAAGTAGTATTTGAACCTATTTTATTAGAAAATGCTTTTTATGCTTTACAAGCAAACTATTTCATTTTGTGATCTATTAAAACCATCTACTACTAATTTGATACTTTAACAAAGACAATGACTCATGTGGATCTATTAAAACCATCTGCAAAAATATTTCTAATAAACCTTAATATAATGATCGGATTTTTAACAAAATAAATATTATACTATTCCTTCAGAAATTAAAATTATGACGTTCTCCGAGCTTAGTTGGCTCCACTGTGGAGACGTCGTGCCAACTGGGATAGCGGTTATAGCCCTATCG
This sequence comes from Rehmannia glutinosa, assembly GCA_016081115.2. Classification (NCBI taxonomy): domain Eukaryota; kingdom Viridiplantae; phylum Streptophyta; class Magnoliopsida; order Lamiales; family Orobanchaceae; genus Rehmannia; species Rehmannia glutinosa. Next base: position 27,014 of record JABTTQ020001712.1, on the reverse strand, counting down.
ACAATAGGGATAAGGTGTAATGTTTGGGGAGATGATGTTTGATCAACACTTCTCTGACGTATAAGGTGGTCTGGGTTGGCGTCACACTTTCGTGCGCAGTTTGAACAGTAATGCCCATGCTGATGTAGTAAAATAAATTGAGGTTCTAAGGTCACAAATGACTTTGATAATGTGTATATGTTAGAGGTCCTTGTTAGGAGGTGCATAATCATGTCTTATTAACACTGTTGGGCTTTCATGTATAGTTTTGCATCTTAGCATTCTAATCAGTTTTGTTATGGTTTATATTGCGTGCGTGTGATGTGAGATTTCTTTCTTCTATTTGGCATTTGGGTTCCTATGTGTGGGAGTTGGGATAACGGAAGGAGCAAGGGGTCATTCAGATTATGGGTTTCCTGTGCTGCTGCTGTGGTTATCCTAAGATGTTGCTCAATAAGTGGGTTGAGATGCTTTTTGTTGGTTTGTCTTTTACTTTATAATTATATGCTTGTTTGCAAGCCTTTCAATTGTTTTGTTCTTCTACATGCTAATTGTAACCTGTTTATCCTAAACTGGATATTTCACTGCATTCGACATAAAGTGTCTGTCTTAACTTGCCTTTTCTCTATCCTTGGCAGTTAGAGGTTTGGGCCAAGGAAAGAGAAGCTGCTGGATTGCATGCTAGCTTGAATACATTAATGTCGGAAGTACATCGCTTGGATAAATTATGTGCCGAGAGGAAGGAAGCCGAAAATTCTTTAAGAAAGAAGTGGAAGAAGATTGAAGAGTTCGATGCTCGCAGATCTGAGTTGGAATCGATCTACAAAGCTTTACTTAAAGCAAACATGGTAGGATACTCACTCACACACAGACTCACACGCATTCACGAGACAAGCTTGTGGTCACATACATTTTTTCAGCCCCTCCCTTAGCTAATATAGCAGGACAGGTTTACTAGGCATCTGAAGAGTCACTTGTCAAATGAGGCCGCTAGAGTCAAGTGCACCCCGAAGAGCAGTCATGCATATCATTCAATTATGTCTCGTAGTTCACTAAAATATGGTCTGCAAAAGTACAGCATGCTCTATATCAATATGCATGTGCAGTAATCTTTGTCATAGAAAACACATTAAAAGTTTGGCCTAAAAGAACAAGAACGAGAAGCAGATGCTGGAATGGGATAAGAACATATTTGTTTGATAGACAAGAATATAATTATCATAAGCAAAACTTCAGGGATGATCACAATTTCAATAAACAAATTCATTTTGTATTGATAATTTCTTTTATAGGGTAGCATGATTGCATCTATGATTGTGGTTCCATCCATTTATTGAATCAAAGATTTAGTTCCCGGCCTTTAAAGTAGTTTGCATATGAAGTTAGGAGAAAAACGAACTCCTGCGCAGCTGCGCGTATATGCTTCTGTCTATGCTGTATGGAAAACTACTATTCTTTGATTTTTCCCTTTTTATTGTAGGACGCTGCTTCTTTCTGGAGTCAGCAGCCATTAGCTGCAAGAGAGTATGCATCAAGCACTATAATTCCTGCATGTAATGTTGTCGTGGACTTATCAAATAATGCACAAGATCTCATTGACAAGGAAGTTTCAGCCTTCTATCGAACTCCTGATAATAGCCTTTACATGCTTCCATCAACCCCTCAGGTTTGTGGCCAGTATACTAGAAACATGTGTTTTTTTTTTTTTTTTTTTTTTGCAATATTGGTCTCCTTACTGAGGTGGAGGCCTTGTGATTTAAATTTTTAGTATATTACTGGTGCAAGTTGCTACTTTTTTTTTGCTTGTGTTTCCATGATATCTGTGCTCAGTGACCTTGACTTTCAAATTATGTTATAGGTTTCTCTTTCTACTCCAGTTTGCTTCAGACATAGGGAAGTACAAGGTTTAAGTTCAGTCAATTTTGATCAACTGAAGTTCATAAATTCCTTCCAAAAACTTAATTTTTCTGTTAACTCTTCACTTTGTGTGTGGAACTTGCATTTCATATTATAGGAATTTGAAATGGGACTCGCATATTCCAAATTTTGTGCCTGGAATTCACTATTTGGATATGTTATAGCATGTAATGTGTTAATTTCGTCAACAGAGTATTGGAAATTTACGGTCTTGTATGGTTATGTTTCCAAGTGAAAATATCCATTTTCTAACTATTCATAAAATTGGAATCATGTTTGTTTATATTTTTGATGGGACTAAAGTAGAAGAGGCTTGTTAGTTTGTGCCATAGTTAGAGACGCGCCCAAGGCGCGAGGCGCATGAGGCTCACAGAAAAACGCCTCTGGAACTCCGAGGCGATGCATGTTTCGGAGGCGGCGCCTCTGGCATGGTCGAGGCGCGCCTCCTGCACAATTCTTTTTTTGGTGCGTTTGTCACAGCTGTTGTAAAATTTAATGTCCTCATGTTTTATCAATGAGGAAAATTGGAATGATGACATGAATCCCACGAATTTGATATGGTTGGTCACTATACAAGAGATCTCTCAAGGTAATATGTATGCAGATAATCTTAAGGAAATCACTCGGATTTGCTTCTTGGCACATCTATATAACTACGCATATACCAACATTAAACTTAAATCTGAAAGCTAGCACTTATTGCTCCGGCGACTCTTTTTAAATGGATATTCTTTAGCATAAGTTTTTGGGTCTTGAGTGTGGCAGCATTTTGACTTGACTAAAAAGCAAGTTTTTGGGTAAGAAAACTGGAGATTCTGTCTCAAGCTCTATTCCTTATTGATCAAATAGTAACCATTTAAAAAACATATGGAGCTTGCTTTTCTGATATTTATATGTGTTTGTAATATTCACTTGCGTTACTGTAATTTTTTTTATCTTACGCATAGTCTTTTAGTTGAACCGTGCTGACTTTCTTTGAAAATATATTGGCACTAATTTAATGTAGGTTAACCCCTTTTGGTTTTCATATAATGTTCTATCGAACCTAAAATTATGACATGTATCTGTTTGGAATAGACCAGGAGATTGGTTCATACATGTGACTTTTTGCACTATCCAGTTCTCATGCATCCTCTTCATTCTGTTCAGGCACTCTTGGAGTCAATGGGTGCAAATGGCTCTACAGGACCTGAAGCAGTCGCTACTGCTGAGAGAAATGCAGCAGTGCTGACAGCTAGAGCTGGTGCCAGAGATCCTTCTGCAGTTCCTTCTATATGTCGCATTTCTGCTGCCCTACAATATCCTGCGGGTGAGTTTTTTTCATCCTTTGAGAATATATCTAGATGTTTTCTTGATAGCATATTGACATGAATCACTTCTTGTGGCGTTTTGTCCTAGTTCTGTTAACTAATGAATCATTGCATCTTCGCATTGAGTTCTCATACTTCTTGACAAGCTTTTCCCCATCAGGTTTTTCTATTCTCTTTTGGGAATATTTAGTACTATTACTGTGAGTCTCCATGCTTGCTTATGATTTGAGATATCGGAAAACTAGATTCCTGCAATAAAAGTGAAACTACAATATTCAATCAATGAAATGTTTATTGAGGAGCTAAATGCCGACGTAATTGCTTGTTTAATTTAAATGTTCTTTAGTGTGCATGTTTGGGAAGAATCTTTTTGTTTAGATGTACCCTAAATTACTATTTAATGAATTTCTAGATGACAACCCTGATTTTTTTGAGCCAGTTTCCTCATATTTCTGTGCAAATGAGCTTTATGATGTGTTGCTCTTGCATGGAGTTAGTTCAATGATTTGTTTACTTTAGATGATAGTTGATTTCTGTGCACTATCTTGGAATAATGAGAACTTGACTATGATGTTGATCTGGCCAGGACATCTTGAACTGGTCTCAAAAACCCTAATCATTATGAGAATGGTATTACAAGAAAGGAGTTCAATCGCAATGCACAACTGGCATGTGAACATTATTGTGCTTGCATGTGTTGAAGCCATATTTAAGGAGATTGCAGTGATCTGTTTACTGCCATCACCGAAATCATGCATGAAAATATTAAGAGAATATTATTGCTGAGTACCAGCTCTGTATCTTCTTAATACTGTAGACAGGATATTCATAAGGCCATTGTATTCAATAAGTTCTTTGACTTTTTTAAAGAACCATTTAAGTTGTTTAAGTGTTATTCTTCTTGCTTCCTAAGCATTTGAAAAGGATTTGAATGCTTAGTGCAGATCTTTTTTCTTGAATGGAAGATTTGCTTTGACCTATATATGTACCTGACTCCTATACATAACAGGATGCATTTGAACTAATTCAATCTAATGCAGGTTCAGATGGTCTGGATCCTGGTTTAGCATCGGTTCTAGAGTCCATGGAGTTTTGTTTAAAGCTTCGTGGTTCTGAGGCGTGTGTATTGGAAGACTTGACAAAGGCTATTAATTTGGTTCATGTACGAAGGGATCTTGTTGAGAGTGGTCATGCTTTGCTAAATCATGCTCATCGTGCACAACAAGAGTATGATAGGTACATCCAACTCATTTTCGTTTTCTTTGTTAATGTTGCATGAGTACCCTTAAGGTTTGAAACATTTTCTTCAAACCCTTCATATCTTCTTGTAAATGTATATTCATGTTATGAACATCTATCTGAGACTCACCTTTAGGGTCAGACTAATCTATGCCTAATATTTGGGGCCTATATTTGACATTATTTTATAAAAAAATGTTTTCTTTTTAAGCGTGAATTGACGACTCTTCTCCTTTTGCCAAGAATTATGTAAATTGTCTTTTCTTTTAAGTAGTGGAATAATGAGAATTCATAAGTCTCCATTTTGCTCCTTTTTTGCGACAAAGATGGCTTTATTTTTTCCATTTCCATCAATCTTTGTTTTGTTTTGCAGGACAACAAATTACTGTCTGAACGTGGCATCTGAACAAGAGAAAACTGTTTCAGAAAAATGGTTACCTGAACTAAGTAATGCAGTTCTAAATGCTCAAAAATGTCTGGAAGACTGCAAATATGTCAGAGGATTGGTGAGTACTCTGCATAATTCTAAACAGTATTCTTCTTGCGCAATACCAATATTAATATTTTACAACTTAAAGTATTCGTGTTCATGTTCCATAGATAACCTTACCTTGGCATGCTATCAATCTGAACCTCTGGGGTTTAGTGATTGCTACAAGTAGTAAACAGCTTGACTTCTTTTATTTTTTTGTGTGAATTTAATTTTTATTGATTGGAGAAGGATTGTATGGGTGTAAGAGATAATTAAACGTGTCATTATCTCAGTCAAGGCATGGAATGGAACAATTATTATTGAGAACATCTTGACTCTCACTTATAATTGATATAATCTTTTTTAGATTTTTTCTTGGTTGCTGAAGTCCCATATATATGATTTCTGAATACCAGTTTGTTACAAGAACAAGAAGTTTAATTGATTCTGCATCTCCTTTTGTTTTGAATGGAACTAAATGCGACATAATTTGTAGGTTTTTTTTCATAGATATCGTTTCACGTGAAGTTCTATATTGTCTGTGTTATGGGTTTTTGACATCTATACCCTTATAACAGATTGCCATGCATTACACCAACCTTGTGTTATGGGTTCTGTATAAAATAATAATATCCTGAAAACACTATGTCATTAAACCTATTGGTCGGATTGAACCAACTATTCATTCACCTATTGTAGGCTAAATGTTTCTTTAGATAGTGATCCCAAATATTGATAGGCCGACCTTGTTGTTGGCACTGAAAGATATGCGTTGTTTGACTTACCAATCTGAGACCAATGGACTTCTTCTTCCTATAACATGCAAAATATCACTTGCATATTAGCATGCCTATGTTCTAGAATGATAGCCTGTTTGCGTAGTCGCATAGTGCTAATTGAAGCAACCTGTTTGCTCTCCAAGTATGCCATGGTCTGTTGATATTCCATGATGTCTCATGTCTTTTTAATTTGTTTAACAGATAAAATTGATGTCAAAAATAGTATAGTGACATTTTCTAACACGACAAAGCTTATCAAGGATTGTGAGTGAGCCTCCAATGGCGTCAAATCTTTTTGAAAATTTTATTCACCCTCTCCCCCAAGGCTCACATGAGTCCAAGAGGAAAAACAAGAAAAAATTCAGAATAATTACAGTTCTTAATCTTATAGTTTTTATTTTATTTTTCTATGATTATTATTTTTTTGTCAAGATATTGCAACGTTCTAAAACTGTTCTGCGTGGTGTTTTCTGTAGCTTGATGAATGGTGGGAACAACCAGCATCCACTGTCGTTGATTGGGTTGCCGTCGATGGAGAAAATGTTGCTGCTTGGCAAAATCATGTGAAGCAGCTTCTGGCATTTTATGACAAGTAAATGCTATTCTGAATGAACCTTGTTTGGCAGATAAAGGTCATTTTCTTGGAGCTTTTTCCATTGCGTCCATTGTTTTCCACTCCCCATTGCTGGTATTTGCACTTGCTAGTATCCAAGTCGGTCAAAGTGGTAGTTTCACTTCCAGACTAGCAGTTTGGGCTGTGAGACTTGCAAATGCTATGGGCCATGTTGCAAATTTTTTTGAATGAAGATGGGGAAAGGATACCGAGCTTGTACAACTCCGCTGTTTGTATCAGACTGACATGAAAACATAATGCTGATAAGATTTTACAATTTCTCTTTGTACGAATGATTGCTTACTGGAATATCAGTGTGTGCTATAGTTTTAAATGTATGTGTGGTCCTATTCTTTCTGTACCATAATATGTTATCTGTAATTATTTACCATACTTCTATGTACTCTGTATATGCAGCTTGTTACATGGTTGATTTCTTGAAACTTCTTTAACTTGGTTTGCTGGCTCTTAGGGGAAATACCTAGCAGGATCCATCCAACCATTGATGTTGTGGGGCCTGCATGGGACACACATAATCCGTGGCTCAGATTTGATGCTAAGAATTGTCCCTCTTTTTTAAGATGCTGACTTCATTGCTTGTGTTGTGCAACATAATCGAAGTATGGAAATATGGAAAGACAAGTATTCTGGTCTCTTGCAATAAAGGCTGCTTTTTAGCATTTGAGGCTTTGAGCCATAAGAGATTAGAGATTCCCTTTATCTTCTGGTTAAAGATACACCAAAGTGACTCTAGATTTGGTTCTACTAAGAGGGTGTTCGGCTGAGCTTATAAGATCTTTAAAATAAGCTTAGCCAAACACCCTCTAAGTTTACATCAGATTTAGTTGGGACATCGAATAATTATCTTTTTCTTTCCTCTTTTGATCAGTCTAACCTCATCTTTTACTTTTTCCCTTATCCTTCAATATTTTTGGGCCAGGGTATTGTGGTTTCCAGGAGTTGGTCATGAGAATATATTCTTTCCCTATATGGATTTCAAAGCAACATTCGTTGAGCATCCTTGTCGATTTATTGTGGGCCTCTTCAACTATTAAGGTAATTAAATTGGGATATTACATTGGGGAACTTGATACTATTCATTTAGGTGTTATTCGAGTGATTATTTATTTATTTTTGTTTGTTATTTATAATCCAGTGGTTCTTATTATCAGAATGGATTAATTAATATTTATCCTTATTTTTTCAAGGTCTAGGGTTTCACAAATGTCAATTCAAAGGTCTTACTCTAATATAAACGTAATAATCTAGATAAGTTGGTTATATAGTGACTATAGAGTTGGATAGAATATTTGGATAGGAATTTTAGCAATATCGTGAAGTATAATTTTATTCTTTATTACTAGTTTATTCAGCTAGCTTGATTTATTATATAGATGAATGTACTTATAAAAGTAGCTTACCAAAAAGCTATTCCTTTCTTCTTGGGTAACTTAAACTCATTAAAGACTATCAAACTTCAGAACTCACACCAGGTTGTAGTAGGAAAATAACATCACATTACATTTCAGTCTGTGGTGCATAAGTTACTTTCCAAGTACAATATTACTTGTAGCTCATATGAGTTAAAGCTCACCATTAATCACTTTTTTTTTTTTTTTGTACAAGAGTTGGAGAGTTAATTCACAGATAAGATGTAATCACTTAAACCAAAATAATTTCATGCATGAAAAACTTAAAGAGGAATAGAAGCAAACAAACTTCAATATTCATTACAAGATATGTCAGGACAAAATTCTCATCAAATTGTTCCAATTTATTGGTAAAAAAAAACCTAACACAGGGTACAATTAAGCAAAGAGTGATTATAGTCATCTCAACTAAACCCCATAAACAAAACCAGTGCCATGAAATTTTTCCTTGGTGACAGCATCTATTTTCTGAATCATTTCATCTTCAAGATAATTGATATGATCTCCAACTTCACCTTTCCTAAAGAAGGAATTATAAGGCATTGGGAAATCAATTGGCAGCTCACTTGACTTATTCATTTCCTGATTACTTAAATTCTCAAAGCTGCAAAATCTTACAATTTCCTCAATTTCCTCCTCCCCATTTTCACCTTCAAAAGGGCACCCCAAAAACTCACCAATCTTCCTAACACAATGCTTGGGATTTTCCTTAATTTCCTCATAAGTGACAAAAAACACTTTCTGAGGCCTTTTCAGATATTCTTGTCTATAAGCCAAGACATGATCTTAGTATGGCCCAAATGGGACAACCCCATTACAGAATTGATCAACAGCAACCTCTAATTCCCAAGGATCCTCATCAAATAAATGGGATTTCTGCACAAAATGCCATAGAGAAATAAGGGTGTCCTTCGGATTTCTTGTCACATAAACAACTTTACACTCACAAGAATTTAGGACTTCACCAAGAATCTGATATGATATGTGGGTTGCCAAGATTCTAACATCCTCGGGATTTTTAACAGCAAGAAATTCTGTTTTTTTGCTATCATTTTCTTGATCAACATAAAGCTTTGTTTCTAGAGATGGGATTAGATCATGTGGAGGGTTAGAGATCAAAGGGTTGTTGTTATAATCTTGTTTTGGAGATCGGTTAATGATGGAGTGGAGAAGAGCTTTGAGCCATGTGGTGCCAGTTTTGGGGAAAGATGCTAATATTATATCTTTGGGGACTGGTTTGAAATTTTCAAGAACTTTTTGGGTGGCTTCAAGATATGCTAGTGGGAACCAGAAGTTTTGAAATTTGTAGAGGAGTTCATGCCCACACCATTTTTCTCTTTGGAGAGATGAATTGGAATTTTGATTATTGTTCAACTCTGGGCTTTTTTCCATGATAATATATTTGATAGAAGAACAATTCACCAACTTGAAGGTAAATATATACATGTATGTATATATAGAGAAAGAAGCATTGAGATGCATGGTGATGAAACATCATGAATTAGTGACACTACTCCCACGTGGAAAGGACATAGAAGGTTTGGTGAAAGAAGCCATGTTAGCTTACATGTTCTCTGATTCCCTGTTTCTTACGGCGTTTCATCGGTTTTAGATATAGATCACGTGAATACCACGTGTACATTGGTGATCGATATTCATGCTACAGCCTACACTATGTATGTATATTTGATATGTGGATAAATACTAGGCAGGACAAACAGGTCTGGCCCAAATAGTCTAAATGAGACTTCGTCTAGGTATGAGTTCTATTTGAGACTCTACCTGAACCAGACTAGGGATGACAATTTTGACCCGACTCGCGGATACCCGCCCGCCTAGAATTTTTAGTTTAAAAATATATTTTAATATATTTTTTGCATATATAATATATATTATAATATAATATTTATGTATTCTTATATTATATTTAATATTTATAAACAGATAATAATAAATTTTGTAAATAATATTTTATAAATGTATATTTTTTCACTTTTTAATTTAATTTAAAACGAGACAGAACGGGGGCGGGGAAAACGGGTCGACCTGTCTCGCCCCGTTTTAGGCACATGCCGAGTCGCTCCTGGGATTTACACCCCATTGCCATCCCTAAATCGGACCTAACTGATTTAGTTCTTTTGTTACATATTTTTATTAATTTTTTTAGTACATTCATGAAAGAGGTGGGAAATCTTGATAGGGTGGCCGGGTGGGGTGGGTGATGCAGATCAAACCAAGGTGGAAACGTGAGAAATTGAACATTAAACCACTTGCACCACACTCAATCCTCTTTTATTGTTTTAAATTTTATTATATATATTTTTATGATGTTCCATTTAAAATTAGATTTTTAATAGTAACTTTTATAAAATATGGCCACTCAATGTAATGGGTCTACCCATCGAGTCTTGATTTATGGGCTAGTCAGAATCCTTAAGAACCTTAGCAGGTCGAGTCTTGGGTCTAGGCAAGCTCGTCTCATTGCCTCTAACAAAAATCAAGCGTTCCATTTCATGAAAAATATGACACTTGAATGGTAAATGTTACACAATAAGTATATGTACCAGATATAACCAAGGGCGTAGCTAGCCGCACCACTAACCCCTAGCCTAAATTTTTTTCCCTTAGCCCAACTCTTTTTTTCCCTTACGAAAAACATAGTAGTTTTTTTTTTTAAAAATTCCACTAAAAAAAACTGGATTAAAAAAATTTGGGGTGCGCAAGGGGCCGGGGTGGCCCCCTAGATCTGCCCATGGATATAACATCTAGTAAATCAGTGTACGATAATGACATCATCATGTTCACTTAGTTAATTGAAACACTAGATGAAGTACTATAAGAAATAGGATACATGTATATATGTTTACTTGTTGGGTCTCGACGTTTGCAACGGAGCTCTTATTCTATTCTCTATTTTTGATATTATATTTTAATAGACTAGATGGAAGCATGTTTTACATGTATAAAATAATACCAAGTATTATGCACCTTATATTGCATTCTAGTGTATTAATATTAGAGCTGTCAAAAGATCGGGCCAGCCCGGCCCGAACCTACCGGACTTTTCGAAAAATCGGGTCGGGCTGGCCAAACAGTATCCCCCGGTCTGCGAAAATGGGGAATCTAGCCCATCCTAAAAACGAAAATTACACTGAAAAAGTAGGGCTTTCCGGGCTAGCCCGTCGGGCCGGGCTTTTGAGGCCCAACTTTTTTCGGGCCTAGAAAAATAGAGCACAGCCCATTAGAAATCAACGGGCCGACCCGGAATTGACAGCTCTAATTAATATGTCAAGAAAACAGAGAGAAGGAAACAGAAAATTTGAATGTTCGAGTGGGCTCGGATGGGATCTTCTATTCTAAAATTGTGTTTCATCTCCTATTTCAACCTTGTGGATGATTGACATGTGTATTACACTTACCATGTAATTTTCAAGCATAAATCAGCAGAAATTGTAGGGTTCTACTATGGTAAGCGTAATATACGTGTCAATCATCCACGCGGTTAGGATATGAGATGAGCTAGACTGCATACTAGTTGATAGTTCTAATTTCTACCGCCATTTCAGGGAACGTACATGCAATTTGCATGGTAATTGTAATCTAGTCAGCTAGTCTATCAGACTATCACCTAAAGGGTTAGTTCAATAAACGTTCCACTCTAGATTAAATTCATTATGCATGCAGGAGCATTGACTACAACATATTAGATAGTTATTTAAATTAATTTATTTTATTATCAATACATGAATTTGTTGGTCTTTTTTTTTTTTTTTTTTTTAAATCAATTTTGAGCTTAGAGGGTGAGAAATAGAGCTTTCTCTATTCAGCTCAAATTTTATTTTTCGTTTTTAGTTAATTTTTTAATTAAGAAAATAAATAAATTGAAGAATTGAGGGCCTGAGGCCCACTTTAGAAGTTAAATTTATGCTTATGGTGATTGGAGATGTCAATAAAAGCTCGGCCCTGAGCTTGACCTGAAAAATTTAAAGATTGAGCCTATATTCTATAATTTCTTATAACATTAGGGCTTTTTAGCCTGACTATAATAGGCCATAAGGTCGGCTAGGGCTAGGGTCGAGCCGACCCTTATGACTTTTTGCTCAATATATTTTTTGTATTTTATACATTTATATTTAATATTATTCCTATAATACTACTAATATTAATCTTTGATCTCATATCTATTATCGTTTAAATGTTTAATCTTGACAAATTATAACTGATGAAGATGGATGATCATTATATTATGATCCATTATTCATAATATTATTTAGAAAAAACCTCATTTATTATTATTTATTTATTATTAGATTATGTTATATTCATATTTGATTTGGTTGGAATAATAAACTTATAAAGTTATACTTTATCAAAAAGAATAAAAAAGAAGAAAAATAATTATAGGGCCAGCCTAGACCGACCCTTATGGATCTCTAAGACTAACGGTGATAGTGTCTTTATTTTAGAAGTGGATATGTACTCCAATTCATTAATCACAATGTTGATAAAGTTGGAGTAACTCCGCCTGATACCATAGCGGAGACCTGTATTTATTTACTTTTTCTTTTATGGTGGATAAAATTAGGCTAATTTATTGAGCGAAGTAATAGTTCAAGGAAGATCATTTGATAGTTTACGAAAAGATAAAGGACATGTAATCAATATAATTTAGGTAGTTCATAAAAATTGTGATAACTCTTTTCTTATAAATGGTTTATTCGCGAATTTTTTACACGGGTTATATTTTAGTATAGATTATTGAGTAAGATTATCTACTCCACAAATACTGATATCAAATAAACACTAAACACTATAATTAAAGTAACATAACTTTATCTAAATGAATCTAATAAAGGATTGCATGTTGATTAAACTAATTAAATACCTAAAACTAAACTAAAACATTCACTCAGAGAAGTGAGTTTTAAAAGTTTGATTCACCTAGTTTTTCTCTATGTAATTAATCACTCTCTCTTTTGAGTGCTGAGTAATTATATGTAATTTTCAATCCATATTTTGATATATCTATGAAAATTATAAATTAAAACCCTAGAAAGTTCAGTGAATTCAATTGATACAATTGTTTCTGTGCCTAATAACACTATAGGCCCTGCTACTAATTCTCCCGATCTCAGGAGATTTTCTAGAACTCGTGCTTTGCCTGATTATTTACAGCCATACCAATGTGCTCTTCCACAATCTCTATAGAACAACTCCTCATCTTAGGCTGTTCAATCAGGAAAAGCTTATGACATTGCACAATCAATCTCTTTAGATCAACTTTCTGGGAATCATAGAGTATTTACTGTAAGCATAACTCAACACACAGAGCCCAAAACTTTTGTTCAAAGCAAAGTACCTGAACGGAGAGATGCTATGAAGGCAGAAATAACAACCTTAGAGAAAAATAATACTTGGATGACTTCTCTTCCTCCCAATCACTATTGTATTGGATGTAAATGAGTTTCAGAATCAAATACAAATCAAATGGTAATATAGAAAGACACAAGGCAAGTCTTGTAGCAAAAGGATACACACAAGAAGAAGAGCTTGACTACTTTGATACTTTCTTACCTATTACTAAGATAACCACAATAAGATTTATTCTAGCCATGGCTTCTATTAAAGGTCGGCATCTACACCAACTTGATGTCAACAATGCTTTTCTTCATGGGGATCTAAATGAGGAAGTTTATATGAAACCACCACCAAGATATTGTGCACCAGATAACACAAGAGTTTGCAAACTAAATAAGAGTCTTTATGGACTTAAACAAGCCTCAAGACAATGGTTCTGCAAATTAACTTCTTGTCTCTTAGCTTATGGTTATCAGAAGTTCTTTTTTTCATTAAATACTCTGTTGTTTCCATAACAACTCTTTGTGTATATGTTGATGATATCATTCTTGCAGGAAACAATTTACAGGAAATCCAAAGTCTTAGAGCACATTTAGACAATAATTTCACTATAAAAGATCTTGAAAATCTTAGATATATCCTTGGAATAGAGGTTGCAAGATCTGCCAAAGGCATTAGTCTATGCCAATGGAAATATGCTCTAGACATCCTTACAGAAGCTGGTTACCTTGGTTGCAAACCAAGCTCAACTCCAATGGAATTCAAACTTGATGTTCAAACAAATGACAACACATCTTTACCCGACCCTTCTATATACAAGAGGCTCATAGGAAGATTATTATATCTAACTACTACTAGACTTGAATTATCCTATTGTTTATAGCATCTAAGCCAATTTACGTCTAATCCTACTGTATCTCATATGACTGCAACTCACAAATGTCCAAGATACATAAAGATAAATACAGGCAAATGCATCTTCTATCTTACTACATCTAGTCTGCAGCTCAAAGCATTCACTGATGCTGATTGGGCCAAATGTCCTACCACAAGAAAAAGTATAAATGGATATTCTATACTCATAGGTGACTCTCTTATATCCTGGAAGGCAAAGAAGCAAGAAACAATAAGTAGATCATCAGCTGAAGCTGAATACAGAGCCATTGCACTAGCCACATGTGAAATTCAATGGCTCAGTTATCGCCTAAAATGACATCAATACACGACCTACAACTCCTGCCACCATCTACACAGACAACCATTCAACATATTGCATCTCTCAGAACCATTGCCATCATGAACGCACTAAACACATACAAATTGACAGCTACTTTGTAAGAGAAAAGCTCCATGAAGGCCTCATCAAGATCATTCATATTCCTGCTTCACAACAAACAACTGATATAATGACAAAACCTCTTCCACTTGCCTTGTTTAACTATTTTATCTCCAAATTGGGCATGATAGATATTCATGCTCCATTTACGGGGGGTGAGGGTGTAAAAGCTATAATGAAGAAGCCAAAACAAAAAATAGCAGTTAGCTAAGTTAGGTAAATTAATTATAAGTTAGTTATGTTAGTTTGTATTTTCAATTATAAAAGGAACCTCTCCTTATTCATTTTGTATCAAGTTCTCAGAGTATAATCTCCAAGATTGCACACAAGTTCTTAATCAATAGAAGTTTCATCATATTTTTTTCTTGATTTTTTGTAAGATTCGAGTATAAAATAGAATATTTAACCGTCGCAAAATTTATTTTTTCACTGAAATTTTATCAGAAGAAACATGTTTGAAACATGTTCGAAACAATCTTGAAACAACAATGTCAAAAAGTCCAGAAAATTTGGCGAGAGCGTAAATTGTCCGAAAAAAGTATGGGAACGTAAATTTGTCCAAAAAAGTATCAAGAAGCGTAAAAAGCTGTCATTGTCTACAAAAAATAGAGCAATTGTGTACATTTCCATACATTCAACAAGTAGCTTAAATTTATTCTTGGAACAATATTTTATTTTTATATATACTAGGCTTGATTGCAAAATATGCCCTGTAACTTTAGGTTATTTGCATTTTAGGACTTTTTCTTTTTGCCTCTGCACATTTGGACTATAATTTAAAAAATATTGCACATTGAGGATACTTGTTGCCGGAAAATCCCAAATTGATCGGAAATACTGATGTGGCTCCCGGTTTTGTGGCCCACATGCGAATTTTATGATTTTCTGGTGAACAACTGATGACATGAATTTTAATATTATTTTTTTTGCCAAATAGGACCAAAATGGAGGGAAACTAACTAGACATTAATTGCATTCCCTCCATTTCACCAACCCTATATACAAATAATTAATGTACATACAATATTTTGGGCCCCTCAATTTTATAATATTTTTCGAGCCGAGTCGACCACTAAGTCGGCCTCATGAAAGGACCAGCCCTATTAATATGCACCACTCCCGTCACTTACCACCACCTTCTTCCACCATCATCTGTCGTCTTTGTCACAAACACATGTGCAAAACCGGTCCAAAGTTTCAAGGGGACTGGAGCAAAGGAAAAGGGGAGGCCCCTATAGTTTACATAAAGAAATTTAAAAATGACAAGATCAATACAATAAATATAATTTCATTGTTTTAATATGTAAAATAAGATATGTAAAAACAAATATATCATACTCCAATTACTTTAACATTTCGATCTTATTAAAATAAATCACGAAAAAAATTATTTAATATAATTTAAAAAGAAAAAAGACAAAAACAAAAGTACTAATAAATTAATTATGAAAAATCCACTCTTTGGTTTTGAACACTGTTTTGAATATATGACATAAGGTTGAATAAAGTAGGCTTTATTTTTTATTTTTGCGGAAAGGAAAAAACTGAAAAAAGAGAATTGTTTCTGCCCATAGTAAGTAAAACACAACGCCACTCAACCAACTTGCATTATTATTAATTTGTGTCAACCTTTACGTTTTATATTTATTATATATTGGTTGCTCCCAAAAAAGTCCTCTCTTCGCCGATCACCTTCCCAGATGAAGTCCACCACGAAACCTGCACAAGGGGGGCCCAAGGGGGGCTCTGGCGTACCCTCTCCGATGCTTAAGTCAGTGTCTTGGAAAGGAAGTAAAG
The DNA here is from genome assembly GCA_016081115.2 of Rehmannia glutinosa. Lineage (NCBI taxonomy): Eukaryota > Viridiplantae > Streptophyta > Magnoliopsida > Lamiales > Orobanchaceae > Rehmannia > Rehmannia glutinosa. The sequence goes on along the minus strand of JABTTQ020001712.1, from coordinate 10,784 downwards.
ACTAGAGAGAGAAAAGAAATGTAACAGTAAAGAAAATGAGATTAGGTTAGAATGAACCTGGGCTTGGGCCTTTTATACCTTAGCTCGGATTAGGGTTTCCGTAAAATCCGGGATTCCGTTACGATTTGGTGTCAGAGTCATCATTAGATTAGGATCGGATCTCTTAAAAACCCTAATTTTACGCCTGTAAGGCCATAGATCCGACTTGTCTCTAAAATGCCTCGACCCAATGTATTGTACGAAGCCCCCCTTACGTTTCCAAAGTATCTTCAGTGCCTCCTGCATCTCTTGGGCTCGGGCTGACCTCTTCCTCAGACGTCAGGTTAGCCTACAATGGGTCAACAACAGATCGGCTTAACCCTGTAGAGCTTTAACTGGGTGGACTAAGACAATAGACCTTACATAAAGTCACCTCATAAAGACCCTACAACCACGTACTTGGGCCTTAACAGGTCGGCCCATATGATAAGCTTTCCACCTATTTATGGGCTCAGTAGGTCGGCCCAAGACAAGCCTTAGAACAATCTCAAACAGCAAGCCTCCACAGATCGGCCCAAGGCTTAATACTTAACAGATCAGCCCAATATCATGGGCCTTGCTGGATCGGTCCGGGGCCGTAGGCCTGGTCAGGTCGGCCCAATGTCACGGACCTATCAAGTCGGCCCAGACCGTATTTTGCCCTTATCACATATATACGTGTATATATATATATATAAACTCTCCGGGGGCCCATGCCGACGGGGGCCTCTGTGTGGTGGCACCACCTACACCGCCTCAAGGCCGCCCCTGCACAGATGTGTTGGTTGGACATTATAAATTCCCAAATTTCTAAACCCTAAGCCCTAGCTCCCAAACTAGGTAATTACTAATTTCAGTTCTTCAATTCTTATAGTTTAGTTTTCATTATTTTCCAATTTATATGATTAATTTATGTTAAATTCTGTAAGTTTTAGGTTATGTATGGTTTGAGATGATGTTGAGAGAAATTTATAGTTGCATGTCTGTCAACACCCTTTTGTATAATTTTTGAAGAGTTCGAACCATTTTGTTTATATATTGTCTATATAGGGCTAAATGCAAAAAATTACATAGTTCTTGTGGTAAATTATAATAAAAAATAGTTTATATGGTATAGTGTAAAAACGTGAATACTAGTACATGAGGTTTAGTGTAATATCCTCTATTTTCCTTGACGTAGAGAGAAAAACACACACACAATTAGTGGTTGGTTCTTGTCAAATATTGTACTGGGGTAAAATTTTAACTTATTGATACTTAGAAGAATCGAGATTGTCCCTTTAGCGTATAATTATAAGTCATTGTATCAGTGGCAACGATATATCAAAACATAGTTACTTCTCATATGGCTAATGGTTATTTTCAAGATCAGCAGAAAAATGCATAAGGCATTTTCTATATCAAAATACACATTAGTTAGTTTAGTTAGTTAGTTCGGTTATGTTAGTTAGTCGGTTAGGTTACCTCTTGTACAAGCTAATTATATTATATATACAGCTACAAGCTCTACTGTACAATCCAATTAATTCATTCATCAATAATAAAATTCTTCTCAATTCTTCCTTCAAGAATTCAATATGGTATCAGTTTATTAAAGTTTTTTTTTTCCGCTGAATTTTACAAAGATCAATCGACCTTCTGCATCCTGTTGCACTCTTTTTTGATCAGACTTCCTTCTTGCCATCATCTTCCTTCTCATGGCTTCTGATCCTGAAGTTCTTACAGCAAGATGTCCTTCAGATGACTTTACATCTCCATTCTTTCTTCACCCAAGTGACAACCCGGGCGCTATGATCGTCTATGAGCCCCTTTAGAATTATGTTTCTTGGAGCTGAGCTATTCTAAGGACCCTTAATGTCAAGAACAAAAGTTATTTTGTGGATGGTTCTCTCCAGGTGCCCTCAACTTCTTCCTCAGTTCTTTACAATTGCTGGAAACGGGCGAACAATTTAGTGCTTTCTTGGATTCTAAATTCGATTTCTAAAGAAATTAGGCAAAGTCTCCTATATTTCACTAGTGCTCATGAAGTCTGGGATGAGTTAAAGATCCGCTATGCTCGTAGTGATGGACCCCAGGTATTTCATCTCGATAAAACTCTCAGTTCCATTGTACAAGAAACTCATCTGTCACTGCCTATTATAACAATTTTAAAGCCATATGGGATGAATATATTAGCTACAGGCTCATTGTTAAATGCACTTTTGGAAAGTGTTCATGTAACATCCCTGTTTTGATGTCTGCCACTCAGCAAAATGACTCTGTCATAAAATTCTTGGTTGGCCTTCATGAATCCTATGCTCCTATTTGCAGTCAATTGCTTTTGACATCTCCCCTGCCTAGTCTTGCTAGAGTTTATGCTTTATTATTGCAAGAAGAGGCACAAAAAGGTCTTTCTAATGTTGCTTTACCAACTCCTATCCAAGATTCTTCCATGGCAATGTTAGCAAAGCAGTCCATAAATCCAAGATTCCAAAACACCAAGGATAAAAAGAAGCCAAAATCCACTCATTGTGGATACTCCGGTCATACTGTTGATAGGTGTTTTCAACAAATTGGTTACCCTCCTGGTTGGAAGGGTCCAAAAGGTCCTAGGCAAGCCCCCACATCAGCTGCCAATGCCTCTGTTTTCTCTCCCCCTCATCAGCATGATGATATCTCCATGTTCTCTTCTGAAATGGTGCAAAGGTTTCTAAATTTTGCCAAGAATTAGCAGCAGTCTAATGCTCAGGAACAAGTTGTTCACTCAGCTGCTACTACCATTACAGGTATTTCTTATTTTTGTGCAAATATTTCTACACACCACACTAATTGGATTTTGGACACTAGAACAACATACCATATGATCCATGATTCTTCCATTTTTACCTCTCCTCCTAGGCAAGTTTCTATTCCCATTCATTTGTCAAATGGTAACATGACTACAGCTTCCTTGATTGGTGATGTGAATATTTTCGAACACTTAAGATTATATAATGTCTTATGTGTGCCATCTTTCTCATATAATTTTCTTTCCATATCCCAACTCACAAAGTCTTCAGATTGTACTGTCCATTTCTTGCCTTCTCATTGTGTTTTACAGGACAAGATCTCTCAGAAGATGATTGGTTTTGCTAAGGAGACAAATGGTTTATATCACTTAGTCCAATCTTATGCTGCAAATACTTCTACACATAATTCAGATTCTTGCTTATGGCACTGCAGATTAGGCCATCTTTCTGCACAAAAAATGTCTTTAATTCCTCAGTTTAAGACAAGTTCTAATTGTAAATCTTTTCTTTCATGTGATGTATGTCACTTTGCAAAACAAAGAAAGCTTTCTTTTTCTACTAGTACTAGCTCTTCTAATCAGATTTTTGATCTAATACATTGTGACATATGAGGTCCCTTTGCTACTTTGTCACATGGTGGTTTCAAGTATTTCTTGACTGCTGTTGATGATTTTTCAAGATGTACTTGGATTTTTATGCTTAAAAAAAAGTCTGATGTTGATGCACATTTATTGCATTTTTACAATCTTGTTCTAACTCAGTTTAATGTTAAAATAAAGCTTTTAAGATCAGACAATGGCACTGAATTCTTGCTCTCTGATTTTTATAAAAATAATGGGATCATTCATCAAACTTCTTGTGTTGAAACTCCCCAGCAAAATGGTCTTGCTGAACGAAAACATCAACATTTATTACAGGTTGCTAGAGCTCTTATGTTTCATTCAAAAGTTCCTTTGTCTTTCTGGGATTATTGTATTCAAACTGCATCTCATTTGATTAACAGGGTTCCAACACCTCTTCTCAAAAATAAATCTCATTTTAAACTATTGTTTAATCGAGCTTCTGATTATAATCACCTCAAAGTGTTTGGTTGTTTAGCTTATGCTTGTACTCTAACTGCTCACAGACACAAATTTGATTCCAGGGCATTGAAATGTGTTTTTATAGGATATCCTATTGGTACAAAAGGTTACAGGTTGTATGATATTCAAACTGGTAAGGTTTTTATTTCCATAAATGTCAGGTTTCGTGAAGATATATTTCCATTTCATTCCTTACATTCTGAAAATCATACAGCTCCAATTTTCACAGAAAATTCTGATTACATTGATTTTGCTGCTAATTTTCATATACATGCGCATACTCCTATTTCAAGTGATCATCCTGATATTTTAATTGATTACAATGATACTCAAACACCAGAACTTCCTAATACAGAACTTCCTATTATAGATTCTACTACACAAGTTCCAAACACTGATATTTCTACTGATGTTCAATATCCTACTCCCTCAAATGATAATCAAACTCAGTCTCATTATCTTGTTCAGCATAGAAAGTCCACAAGATCTAGATCTATGCCTTATTACCTTAAAGTATATGATTGTGCCATTCCCCCCTCTATTAATCATACCCTCTATTAATCCTACACATTCAGCAAACACTTCCATCTATGATATTAGATACAACATTGCTAATTTTTTAGCAACCACTCAGATCTCTAACAGTCACAGAGCTTTCATAGCTTCCATCAGCAAAGAAGTTGAACCTCGCACTTACAAACAAGCTAGCACAAGTGTTGAACGGCAAAATGCTATGAAATCTGAGATTCAAGCCTTAGAAAAGAATAACATTTGGACTCTCAGTGAGTTACCCCCTAATAAACACTGCATTGGGTGTAAGTGGGTATACAAAATCAAATACAAATCAAATGGTTCAATAGAAAGGTACAAAGTTCATTTAGTAGCCAAAGGCTATACATAAAAAGAAGGGCTAGACTACTTTGATACTTTTTTTCTTGTAACTAACAACTGTTAGATTAGTCTTAGCTATTGCAGCAACCAAGCAATGGCATCTCCACCAACTTGATGTTAACAATGCCTTCTTGCATGGTGATTTGGATGAGGAAGTGTATATGACTCCACCTCCAGGTTATTCAACTGATAACAGAGTCTGTAAGTTGAATAAAAGCTTATATGACCTTAAACAAGCCTCAAGACAATGGTTTCAAAAATTAACTTCTTGTCTTATCAGTTTTGATTTTCTCAATCAAAGTCTGACCACTCATTTTTTGTTAAATTACATTCTACTTCTACTACTGTCATTTGTGTATATGTAGATGATATTATTCTAGCAGGAAACAATCTGACAGAAATTCAGCAAGTCAAGGCTCACTTGGATGCCACTTTCACTATCAAAGATTTGGGAATTCTAAAGTATATGTTAGGCATTGAAATAGCCAGAAGTTCCAAAGGCATTAGCTTATGTCAGAGAAAATACACTTTGAACATCCTCACTGAAACTGGTTATCTTGGTTGCAAGCCATGTTCCACTCCAATGGATTGTAAAACTGATTTACACTCCAAAGATAGTACACCTATATCTAATCCCTATGAATATAGAAGGCTGGTGGGGAGACTATTATATCTTACTATAACCAGACCAGATTTATCTTACAACATACAAACTCTTATTCAGTTCATGTCACAACCTACTAATGCTCATCTTTGTGCAGCTCACAGAATTCTTAGATACCTCAAAAACAGTCCAGGAAAAGGACTTTTCTATCCTGCAACCTCTTCTACTCATTTAAAAGGGATTCACAGATGCGGATTGGGGAAGATGTTTAGATACAAGAAGAAGTATTAGTGGGTATGCAATCTATTTGGGTGATTCTCTAATTTCCTGGAAGGCTAAGAAGCAGCCAAATGTGAGTAGATCATCTACTCAAGCTGAATACATGGCTATTGCTCCTATCACATGTGAAATCCAATGGTTGGTTTATCTCCTTGCTGATTTGAAGATGCCTCATAATCAACCAGCCCTCATATATACAGACAGCAAATCTACATTTTCAATAGCTCACAATCCATGCCATAATTAGAGAACCAAGCATATACAAATCGACTGCCATTTTGTTAGAGAGAAAATAGAAGTTGGACTTCTCAAACTGATCTTCATTCCTTCAGCTCACCAAACAACAAACATATTTACCAAGCCCTTACCTCAAAAAATATGTTCAATGCATTCATGCTCAAGTTGGGCATGATTGATATTCATGCCCCACTTGCGGGGGAGTCTCAAGATCAGCAGAAAAATGCATAAGGCATTTTCTATATCAAAATACACATTAGTTAGTTTAGTTAGTTATTTCGGTTATGTTAGTTAGTCGGTTAGCTTACATATTGTACAAGCTAATTATGTTATATATACAACTACAAGCTCTACTGTATAATCTAATTAATTCATTCATCAATAATAAAATTCTTCTCAATTCTTCCTTCAATAATTCAATAGTTATGATTAAACTGTTTCTGGATTTTTTTTGTGCGAAAAAAAATTAATTTTGATTGTTTTTCTCCAAAAATTAAAAGTCTAGGACAAGAATCTAAGCAAGTTGTTAAACATCGATTCCAAAAATTGATGTTGCTTCAGGAAATATTGTAATAGCCGGAAAATTGGGGGGGTGGAGAATAGAAATTAAGGCTCGATTATTTAATAATTCGGGATTTCTGGAAATTCTATTACATTTGGGCTTAACAAATTACTATTTTTTAAAACTTTATATTATATTTTGGCCCATTAAAAATAATCTTAATCCCATTACCAAGCCCAAACCCATATCATCTATATAAATATGGTAACACAAACAAAATATCAATTATCTTAATAATTTTCAATTAGCTTTTTTTAAATAAAAGTCAAATTAATTTATAATATATTCCAATAAATCAATTTTTATATCTCTATTAATTAGCACTTTTTTAGTCAACTAATCTAATATTATAATTAACATCAATTACCATACAAAGAATTTTAAAACTTCTAGTTTTGATAAATGAAAAAAAAATTATACTCTATCAAATCCTGCAAAAAATTTAAGCAAAACCACCAATTTATTATTCAATCAATCATGAACCCAAAATCATGTCTCAAAACCCTCTCATTTCCAAAAAAAAAGAAAGAAAAATTCAGCCTCATCATATTATAAATCACAATTCATACTGCAAGCATTCAGATCCACTCACAATTTTTCAAAGTGAAAGGTAATATAATTTTTTACCATGAACCACCTAAGTTATAACCCCTATCAACAAACCCGTAGATAAATAAATAAATAAATAAAATGATTCGAGGAGGAAGTCAGGCAGAAGAAGGGAATATGGTGGACTCGGCTAGTCCAATCGCCGCTCATCACCGCCACCCCACCCATCGCCGCTGCCACACCACACCGCTCGCCGCCATTTCTTTTTCCCCGACAAGTGTGTGTGTTGGTGTGTGGAGGGCCATACAAAAAAAAAAGAAAAGAAAAGAGATTGGAGGGGGAACTGGACGTCCAGTGAAGAAGAGGAAAATGAAACAAAAAAAAAGATATGAAGGGGGTAGGGTGGAGGACGTGTGGGTTTGTTTTGGGGAGGGGGATGAGATTTTGGGAAATTGGGTTTAAGCAATGGCGTATCCAGGACGCAAATGTGGGGTGGGCCGGAATGAAAACTAAAAAAAAATCATATAAGCTCCAGTTTTTCAAAATAGTAAGAAACTAACTCAAGTGCATTACAAAGTTTACAACTACTCAAAGTCTAGTATATTAGGCTAAAAGGTTAGTTGGACCCGGCGATTTTTTACTTTAGCAAATTCATCAATAACAGAGTCTATATCTATTGTGCTAACAAGTTCCCTTTCAATAAAAATTGTCAAGCTATCAGCAGGAAATTCATCATCCATTTTGTTGCGAATCGCAGTCTTAACATGTTTTATTGCCGAGAAGGCTCTCTCAGCCGTGGCTGTAGAAACGGGTAATGTCAACACAAGGCGAATCAATCTTGTTATCATTTTGTAGTCCTCCGCTTTTCTTGTTTCCACCAACTTTTTACACAAATTTGCAAGAATAGACACTTGAAACTGAGGATTATGAACTACATGATCATGATAAAATTGCAATTTACTCATCAAAACATTCAATTCACGCTGCTCAAAATCGTCAGGATAAAATTCAACGGCCAACTTATAAATATTATCTGCATTGAACGATTCAAAGGAATTTTTTGGATCCAATACGACACTCAACTCAAGTAGTCTGATCGATGTCTCATTAAATCTCGAGTTCAACTCTGCCAATTGAAAATCTATGGATTGGTTGAAAAATTCAAAGTGATAATAATGCTCAACACTCATTTGGCTTCGCCCACGACCCATGTTGTTGTTCATGTCGGGTATATTGATTTCATGTTTCAAACAAAAATCTTCTACTTCTTGAAACAATTTCCCCCACCCATCATCCCTCAACTTCTGAAGAAGGATTTTGTAGTTGACACATACCCAAGTGCAGATAATATGTCAACGGATTCCTTCTGAAATGCTTGACAAAGAAAATCAGTAATCTGCATAACTGCTCTCATTAAGTGCAAGCCAAACACGAAATTAAAACTCTTAATACTTATGAATGCACCCTCAGCTTCATTTCGAGCCTTTGAATGTGGACCGTTTGTAGTGATGCACTCAAGTACCTTGCAAGTTGAAGTGTACATTTCTATCATACTCATAATAGAGTCATAATGAGAACTCCAACGAGTAGTACCTGAACAGTGTAAAGATGACATCTGATTAGCTCCCCTACCAGATTCACGTTCTCCACTTGCCAGCATATTATCAATTTCTACTCTATGAGCAACTTGCAACTCAGTGTTGCGCTTAGCGGAAGATTTGACAATGTTAATGACATTATCCAATATAGAGAAAAACTTCCAATTTGGATCACATTTCTTTGCTGAAGCAACTAATGTCAATTGCAACCTGTGAGCAAAACAATGAACATAATATGCGTATGGACAATCATTAAGAAACAATGCCCGCAATCCATTCCATTGTCCACGCATGTTACTAGCACCATCATATCCCTGACCTCGTAATTTATGAACTTGAAGATTGTACTGAGAAAGAACATTTGATATCTCGTGCTTAAGTGTTATTGAAGAAGTATCAGAAACACCCCTAATAGCAAAGAAACGCTCTGTTAAGATACCCGCAACGTTCACAAACCTCAAGATGATGGCCATTTGTTCGCAATCTGATTCATCTTTTGCTTCATCAACAAGAAGAGAAAAACAAGCATATCCGATTTCCTCGTGTATCATATGACGAACTTTGTTAGCTATTATTGCCAAAATTCCACTTTGCAGTATAATTAATCATTTCAATCACATTCCACGATTAAAAGATTTTTCGGACTCATCATGACCTCTAAAAGCACAACCTTGCAATGCTAACCACTGAACTGTCATGATTGTTGTCCCTAAGCGCAATCGATTTCTTGAAACTTCTTCTTTGCTAACTCTCTCAATCACTTTATCAATGTGTTGAGATGGCATCATCAAAACGTCTGCACATGTTACACACTTATTATGTGGAGATGAAGACGATGAGCCAATATGGCCAAAAAACACACAATTTTTGCCTTGGTGAACACTCTATCAATTATAAAACCCACCACTCACTAAAGCCGAAGGGGAAGACGTATGCATATTATCTCCAAAAAGAAAGCACGGAAAGCAATATGCCTTATGTGTATAACAAGAATATTCCAACCAATTAAATTCATCAAACCAACTAGGCTAAAAATGACGAGTTTTATCTTTATAATCACGGCCTTTATATGAATGAAGCTTCGGTTGGAAAGGCCCAGTCATCAAATATGACCGTCTAATTTCATCCATTTTGTCAAGATGCCAATCACATATTCTTCTCCTTTTTCCTGGATCCCACTCAATTTCAGAAGATAAATTTTGAGTAGATTGTTGATTTTCAATTGAAGGAGCAGAATGTTGATTTTCAGTTGGAAGAGTATCTTGGTGGTTATTCAATTCCTCATTTTGTGTATTTCTTATGGGTTGAAAGAAAGAGTGTAATGTAGTTTTGCCTTTCTTGCAAGGAGGTTGTTGTGTAGCCATTGTTTCTTCTGTGAAAGCAATTTATTTAACAAAATTCATTAGAAAATTTATTTCAAGAAAAATATCAAACATTAAGCATTTATTTTCAATACAACAATATCTAATTGTCAAAGGCTAATATTAAGTCTAATATAACCATTTTAAAATCATACCTATAAGGTTAATATCCCAAATTCAATTCTAAAGTGCTCAAATTTTCTAATTCATTAAGTATTCAATAACTCATATATTCTAAAATATAAAAATTAGACCTATACAACTAATACAAATCAATATAAATTTACAAACAAATTTGCAACTTGCACAAACCATTACAAATACACAAACAAATATTAAAATGATAAATCCAACTGAAATAAAAAAAAATGAAATGAAAGAAATAAAGAAAAAATACCAGTTGGAGAAAGGATTTTTGGCGCCCTCCGTGACACTCGCCTCCGGCTCCCGCCTCTGCCCTCCCCTCGCAGCCTCGCTCTCACCGTGTTCGACCGAGCGTCAAATTTGAAAACCCTCCCCTGAGTCTGAGTCCCCTGTTTCTGTTTGGCTATCTGCAGTGAGGATGAGAGGCGAGCTCTCTTTCTTGTGTGTGTGCTTTTCAACTTTTGTCTTTTCCTTTCTATTTTACTTTTGTTTGCTTATTTATTTTTGTAAGACAAATTGCTAGTTTTAATCTTTTTTATTGTGGTGGGCCTTTTTTATTGTAAGTTGTCGATAGTTGTTGAAATATTTTGGGGTGGGCTTTAAAATTTTTACCCTGGGCCAACTTATTTTTATAAGCCATTTATTAGTGTTTTTTTATATATAGGCTGTAGAATAAATTGAAATGGGGTGG